>JARQZK010000056.1:222500-232500 GCA_030704885.1 Cynegetis impunctata
CACCGCTGAGTCCCCGACGGTCCACGTCGCCGTGTCATCTGCAAAAAGAGAAATGTGTGTATTTAAATTGTTCGAAATTGGGAAATCATGATTGTAAATCAGATATAAAAGTGGCGCTAGTATGGATCCTTGCGGAACTCCAGAATGGGGGGGTAAATGGATCTGATAAGGATTTTTCAACTTTGATTTTAATAGCGCGGTTGGTTAAAAAAGATGAAATTAATTTTACTACGCAAATAGGTAATCCGATGTTCGAAAGCTTCCAGATAAGTCCGGCGTGCCAGACTTTATCGCACGCCTTCAAAATATCGAGAAATACAGCTAATACGCACTTCCTGTTATTAAAAGATTTTGATATATCAGTATGTAATTGGATGAGCGGATCTTGCGTAGAATGAGAAGTTCGGAATCCGTGTTGATTTATAGGAATGATATTATTGTTTTCGGAAAATTCCCTTAGTCGTCGGCAATTAATTCTTTCGAATACCTTGCCAACAACATTAAAGAGGGATATAGGTCTATAATTGTCGGGATTTGTGGAATCTTTAAAGGGTTTGGGAATTAAAACCGTAGTCGCCTCTTTCCAGGGGAGCGGAAAATAGCATAACGTGAGACAGCGGTTGTAGATTGCCGTAATTTGTTGAATCGCTTGTTGCGGTACTCTTCGAAGTATAGCTCTCGTTATACCATCCTCCCCGGGGGCGGTGAAGTGTTGGAGAATGTCGGAAGTGACAATTATATGGTCATTAATGGACATACCGTTATGACTAAAAAACGTAGGATTGTTATTATAGCAACGCCATAGTTGAAATTCAATTAAACTTTCCGATAATATACGGCCGTTTCGGTTAGTAGATATATCTCCGAATCAGTGGCGTAGATAGGGGGGGATCAAGGGGATCAATCCCCCCCCCATGAGCCTACGAAAATTATAATAGAATTGAATAAAAGTCTTCGTATCTACGTATTTAAGTATACATGAAATTTATTAAGCACTAGCACTTCTTTTGGTATTATGTATGTGCGATTATATGAAAATCATCTAGATATGTTTTCGTGACGACTGTGCAATTGTGTGTGCAATATCTACTTATAATTTCAACATTATAATTAATCAAGAAATTGAATCGTTTTTCTAATTTTCGGTGAAGTAACTAGTAGTTTTGAGCATATTCTATTCAATGTTCAATTAGTGAGTTTAATCGGTCACTTTGAGCAAAAAACGTGTTTAAAAAAGTTCAAATGGGTCTAATAGAAAATTTTTATTTCAAAAGGAAGAAGTCAACCAAAATCACTTCTCTTTATAAATTGTATACTGTACTTACTATTAAACAAAACTGCTCGAGCTTTTGTTTAATGGTGTAGTATTATATCTGAAACACGAGCAGTTTTGTTTAATAGTATAAAATTTGGAAAGAAAAGAAGTGCGAAGAGGTTTTGATTGACTTCTTCCTTGGTAAATAAAATTTTCCATGTCACACACGTTTTTTGTTCCTAGTGACTGATTAAATTTCTGTTAACATAGAATATTTTCAATCAATATTTAATATTTCAAATATTTTTTAAGGTAAAGTAGGTATCAAAATATGAGTAACTTGGCTTTGACAATTTAGTTACTCCATAACATTTTGAAGTAAATAAAAATTTTGTGTGATAGCGTTCAATCAATTTCTGGACTTGGAGAAAGATTTACTTATCATGAGAATATAGTCTAGTCAACAAGTGCTTTTTTTGTTCAATTTTGTTCATGAGTCTCGGAAAAATATGAACAAGGTGTCATTCGATTCGAAAGAGCATGAAGATATTTTCTGAAAAAATTTAAGTTCCGTTCTTGAAAATTGTGAAAGTTATAATCAATTTACTGAAAGAAAAAATTATGTCAAAAACTAATTGATATTTTTGATATCTAAATACATATACAAAAAGAGGAAATTTTCTAAAAGAAAGTCTCCGGGAACTATAGGATTAATATTTATATATTCTCAGAGTAAAAATACGGCCGACAAAGAGTAGTCTGGCTTGCGAAAGTAGCTCCCATTTGGGACACTTCAACAATAAACATTGTTCAACTATATTAAATATTAAATAAGGAATGAGAAATTTCAGGTTCTTACTGGATAGGTAAATGAACAAATAATCCAGTGACAAAACATTTTTATCGCGATTTTTCAATTGGTTATGCAATAGTTTTTTGCTGCTTGAACAAGAACATTGCAAGTGTAATAACTGTTAAACTATAGATCTGATACTTTTTTCCTTTCTTGGAGCTAGTTTCAAAAAAATGCAGAATAGATTCCTGTTAAAAAAATTCAATTTTTCAGTTTTTTATTAACAATTTACGCACTTTAATTAATCATAACTTTCTTTTCTTGATTCTCTTATAAACAACGCATTTGTTTATAACAATTTTTTAAACAATAGGAGATGAATATTGAAAAAACCATTTCCATGTAGCTTCCGATAATAAAAAACGGATCATTAAAATTGTAAAAAAAAATTAATTTTGATTTTGCAAAACTATACCTACGTAAATAACTAATTCAAAAATCACTATTATCGCTGGATTATTGCTCATTCACCGATTTAGTAACTGTCTGAATTTTTCATTCCTTAATTTTCATATTTAATATGGAAAAATAATTGTTGAAGTGTCCTAAATGGGCGTGACTTGCCCAAACCAAATTACCCGTTTTCGGTCATATTTTTACCTATCTGAGAAAATTATGAATATTGATCCTACAGTTCCAGTAGTTGGGTCTTTTTTTTGGGAAATTTTCTCTTCTTTTCGAATCTTTCTTCAGATTTCAAGAATCTCAATTAATTTTTGACATATTAGCAAAGAATCAAACCCCCCTTTTTTCAGTATATTGTTTACTTTCACAATTTTCGCGAGCGAATTTTTATTTGTCTCAAAAAACGTCTATACGCTATTCCGAATCGAGTGACACCTTGCTCATATTTGTTCCAGACTGCTGAAAAAAGTTGAACAAAAAATTAGAAAGGTTTTCGATGTTTTTCAAGCATGATTTATACGAAATTGACAAAGCAGTTGATAAATTCATCAAAACTGATGAGTTTTATCAAAAATTTCTTACTGCCACACCTGCTGTTCTCGTAACTTGAAAGTGTGGAAAAAATATTCTATTCGTAAAGGCGATGTTAAGCCTAAAAATTCAATAATAGAGTTTGATGATTGCCTAGAATTTTTTTTTCGAATATCAATATGTTGTTCAGAATATTAGCTATGCTGCCGGTATCGACGTTTGAAGCGAATAGAAACGATTCAAAGGAGCACGATAAAAGAAGTGGACTTTTAATGACCCTTCTGAATATATAAAATTCATTGCAAATTAAAAACTCGTGTTTGTCTAATTTTTTGTTTTTGAAAGGTTTGGCTGATCTGGCAATTGATCGTGCCATTGGAATCACAGCTGACGAAGTCATGACTGTCGAAAAACGCCAAAAACTAGATTTTCTTCTGTAATTTTCCCAAGAATATGTTCAATGATTTATATATCCAATTTAATATAATTCAATTTTTCACTAATTCTTGATAAAATTTTTCCAATTCAAATAATTTGAATTTTTTGCAATTTATTTAAATTTTTCTGCTTATTTTGTACTATCTACATGAAAGATTATTTTTATCAACAAGAATAGAACTTTAGAAGAAAAACTTATGAAATTTTGCACTAAGTCATATCCCCCCCATCGCAAAAAGCTATCTACGCCACTGCTCCGAATTGTATATGTCTGGCGTTTAAATCTCCGAGTATTATTGAATTTGGTATTGAAGATACGTACGTAAGAATTCATAGTTAAGGATATCTCTCGGAGGCTGATAAAAACTGAAAATATTGATTTTCTTGTTGTTTAAATGGAGCGTCGCGGCTACGCATTCTAGGTTTTGAAATTCGGGTGGAATGGCGAATGACGTCGAAGCGTAGTTTTGGTGAATTAACAAGGCTGTTCCCCGACAGCCACCTTGCGCACTGTTTTTTTGAAAAGTGTTATATCTTGAGAATGACATTGCGGTTTTGGATTTGGTTTCTGTGATGGAAAGGATTGAAATGTTATGTTTGATTAACAATTCTTTAAGGAGGTATCGTTTTCTTCAGATGCCTCCAGTGTTTACCGTGCCAACCGTGAAGCTCATTACTCTAATAATGGTGCTATTGAAATAGAGACCATTCCGCTCGCGAAGTTAATTACTGTTTTCCGCCAGAGGAATTGTTCAGTCGCGAGGTTAATTATTGCTTGGGTGATTACTTCCCATTTGTCGGGGAATATGTTCAGTAATGTTTGCGTCATAAATCGCACTAGTGAATTTACACGAGTAAAATTTTCGTGCGTGTCGTCATCGGACGATTCGACGGACCCATTAAGCACTTTGATAGGCGCAACTTCTAACGGTTTCGCGGGGATAGCTCGCCTCGCGGGACACTTCATGTCCCACGCTGCGTGCTTCCCCTTGCAGTTAGGGCACGTAGGGCTCTTCTGTTTTGTACAAGTCGCGCTACGGTGATTTTCGCCGCACGATGCACACGACGGTTTTGAGGTACATTCCAAGGCGTCGTGACCTGTTTTCGTACAAGTCGAACAATATTTTGGTATCGGCGCCGGGATTTTGGATGGTTCGGTCTTATGAATCGACCGAAAATTGGTAAACCTTTGAACAAAAGGTTGTCTATTGTTGATTTAGAGTTAGTTACTCTAGAGCTGGCTAGTATTTGGGAGGTCAAACCCTGGGACCGACTGGTCTGCCATGAGTTTTTTTCAGAGGTTTCCTCATAGTAATGTAAGTCACTGCTTGCAAACTTATAAGGCGAATGCTGGGTCAGTATTAATCCTCTAAGCCCTACCCACACTTCCTATGTTCCATCTGGCTGAAGGAGTTAATCCCAAACTCAAGCTGCCCGCCTCCCTGACACATACTTCAGGGAGGAGTGAAACACGTGTGTTTCCTTTTTTTTTCATCCTCTGAGGGAGGATGAAAGCTCGTGATAGACGAGACCGATGACGATCTCGTCCTAGGTGGCGAGGTAGGCGGAAGGGATCCGCCCCCTTTCTTCTTAGGTTTAGACATAACGGTAAATGCTTCTAATTTATAAATTCACGATACGGAACGAAATTGAAAAAGATTGAACAAAATTGGAAAATATTTGAATAATTTACGCTATACGCGATATAACGGAGCACTATTAAAGGTTATTACCGCAAGATATGGCGCTAAAGTAAAACACTATCCGAACTCGTGGTCCGTTGTTGAAACGGGACCAGAATTTAGAGTTATTCACTGTATTATAATAAAAAAAATGATATAATAGGTAACACGAATATGCAAGCTATTAACTACCACTGATAAATAAGTATAATTGTTAACGACTCACCGGATTTTGGAATTTCCTTCACGAACACGTGGTCAATCCACCGCGTGGCTTCTTCACCTCGTGTTCAATTTTCGTTCTCTTCAATAATGATAAACAAAGAGAGTGGAGTATTCGATATGAAACCGCAGGACTCGAAAAAGTCCTATGGAAAAATGATAGTATGAATCAGTGACTATCACTATCACTCTAATCCTTTGCGGTACTAAAGAACACTTCAACACGACCTCGCTGTTTGGCTTCTATAATTGAAGAGGATAAAAGATTCAATCAATCAATCAAAATACGCTTATTCAAGATTTCTGGGGGGATGGGGTACATTTTTGTTATCTAGCTAAATAATTTATTTTGGGAAGTTATAAGGTTTGGCCAGCTTCTTCAACCCTGGCTTTACTTAATTAATTCTCTAACATTTACAATATTAATAAAAACTTAATTTTCCTATCTTTGGGGGGAATGCGGCTGCGGACGACTTTTTTGCTAATTACGTGCCATTCGGTCCAAGGTCAATATATTTCAACTGACATTAGATGGTAAGGGAAACCACAGACAACCTTTACCCACGCAATGTACTGATATTCTTAACTTTATTATATATAAATTTGTAAAAATGGTTGACAATAGATACATTTGCTGACGTTTCGCGCACTAACCGAACCGCACTCGGTTTTTCGGAGATTGATTTTTCGCGCACTGTCGACAGTACTCGCACTTTCGGCACTACTCGCACTATCGACGTTTCACGCACTTTCGGCACTACGCGCACTTTTTCGGGTCAGCGGATTAGGAGTGGTATGTCCTCTAGGTGGTCGAGGACTTCATCAGGAGGGTCCTGAAGCACTAGGAGGATTCTGGAAGGAGGGAAAGGAAACCTTTTCTTCTGCCTTCTGCAGAGGACTAAAAGATTCGAAACGTGGCCGTATTTATAGGGGACGGTGATTGAGAGAGGCGGGTACTAACGCTCATCAGTGCGGGATGCACTCTGATTAAGTGTGACATAATGGCGACCATTGAGAAGTGGTTTCCCTGCTGGTGGGAGTCTGTGACTGTCATCTCTGGTGTTCAAACAATTTGTACGTTTTTCTATTTCTACAGCTTCACGGAAAATTCGGGATCGGACGGGAGCAATAGTTTTTGTATTGGAGAAATCGATAATATGGCCTGTTTGGGTGTGATGTTGGGAAAGGGCGTTGGTGATATCTGAGTGTCTTACTGAAAGTGAATGTTCTTCGCCACGGACCTGAATTCGTCGGTTCGTTTGTCCTATATAAGAGGAACAGGGAATCTCGTAAACACCGTGATTTTCGTTAGGAATTTTATCCTTGACGGATCTGGCCAGATGGGAGAGTTTTTGTTGGGTGGTGAATATTGTTTTAATTTTTGATATGTTTTAGAGTGGTATTGACTTCTGATTCACGGTGTTTGTCGTCAGATAGTCGAATAGAGCGGTAGATCAGGGTATTAACTACAGAATTAAGTTGAGAAGGATAGATGGATCCTATTACAGACCGATTACAACACATACCAAATCAACAAGAACACACAAACATCACCCCCACCTCTACCCCCTTCCAATCCCACTAACCAAGAATTTACACCTAAATTATTCCTTCCTTACATCAGAGGAGTAACAGATAAGATCGCAAGATCTCTCAAGAAAACAAACAATAAAACAATATTCACCACCCAACAAAAACTCTGCAATCTGGTCAGATCCGCCAAGGATAAAATTCCTTACGAAAAACACGGTGTTTATGAGATTCCCTGTTCTAATTGTCTCTGTTCTTATACAGGACAAACGAACCGACGAATTCAGGTCCGTGCCAAGGAACATTCACTTTTAGTAAGACACTCAGATATCACCAATTGAGACCACGCAATCGTATTGTTTCCGATTCCTCCTAATTCGTTTCGTGGAGTAGGCAGATTGAGGCCACGTATCTGAATCATTCTCCTCATTCTCCTGAAGATGGCTTCAAAAAAGGTGCCAAAACGTTGAGATTTTTCGAATATTTCACGCGGTTTATTCTGAGAACCAAGGTTTTCATATATATATATATATATATATATATATATATATATATATATATATATATATATATATATATATATATATATATATATATATATATATATATATATATATATATATATATATATATATATATATATATATATCCAATCTCAGTTATATACATATATGTTTTTGCCTTTTGTGTATTTTTACTTATATTTCTATTTTATTAGCAATAATAAGCCATTGAAGTTTGGAAACCGATTTTATTAACAAGTTAACTTCTCTCCACGAATTTCGTGACTTTCTCAAAACTTTTGAAACATCAGTTACTTTGACATTTATGGACTTACTAATTTATACATTAAGTGAGTAGGAGTTTTCTTTATCATCTAATATTTGCAGATCTGATTGCTGACATTGAACTGAATAGCACGTAGGTAATTAGCGAATGAATACGGCATGAAACAAAGTTAGGTACCTGTTTTTTAACTTTTCAAATTTTTCAAATGTCAAATAAATGTTGAAGTAATTTTGATCTTTCAATACAATTGACAGTCACGAATTTCTTGTCGAATATTAACATGTTGAGAGAATCAGTTTACAAACTTTAATAGCCTGTTATTGCTAATACAAGATAAATAAGTTCATGAATATATAGATACATATATATATATATATATATATATATATATATACATATATTTATATTTATATATATATATATATATATATATATATATATATATATATATATATATATATATATATATATATATATATATATATATATATATATATATATATATATATATATATATATATATATATATATATACATATATATATATATATATATATATATATATATATATATATGGTAGGATTAATTTTGTGAATGCGTCACAAATATGTAACAGGAACTAGGGAGAAGCGCGCGCTGAATAATTTACCTATAGTATAGCCTTGCAGTCGGCTCCTGTGCTGTTCGTTACACTAACCTTAGTATTGAACAGCACGAGGAATAACCACGTAGCTTTTCTAAATACTTGTGAAATAATAATTTATAGTATAAACTAGCGACGAAACCCGGTGTTGCCAGGGTCGAAATACATCGTATGCTCAATAGTAATAGAAACAGTTCAGCACTTCGCTCGTTAATAATCTGTTAACCATAACTGAGACTTGACTGAAAAAACGCAATGAACTTTGGCTTATATACCATTAACGATATTCCGAAGAGGTCTTCATGATAATCACACACATATATACACTTAACGTCATGCAACACATCCTCCAGTTTAGATGTCATACATATCTAAAGACAAAAAAATTCCAACAGAAATGTTTGCCGCAAACACCCACACACCAAGACCAAACTCCCTTACTTACAAATGCAGACCAAGGGCTATCTACGACTGCAACCATGATACCATGATTGGGTGACAGTAGGTGGTCATAGGAAGAGGCTGGACAAACCCTCAAACAAGTTTATATATATATATATATATATATATATATATATATATATATATATATATATATATATATATATATATATATATATATATATATATTCTAATTGTTGTTGTCTGTGAGCTATTTATAATCTCTTTTTATATATTTGCAATAACAACGAATGTCGTGGCGAAACGTAAACTTTTCAATAAAATCAAGTTTTTTATGATTCAACAAGCCTGTTATTGCTAATAATTATCAAGAGATTATATATATATATATATATATATATATATATATATATATATATTTTAGATACATAAAGTTAGCTCACCAACTTTTGAATTTGGAAATTCGAAAAACGGCATCGTTTGCCGTACGTTTGCCGTTTCAAAGCCGTGAAAGAATTTCTTTTGCAGCGCTTAGTTTAAAAAAGTTACAGGGTGGTGCGCTAACTTTACAAAAGTCAAATCTGCACCCTATATGAATTTTGAAATTCTAACAACGGCATCGTTTGCCGTACGTTTGCCGTTTCAAAGCCGTGAAAGAATTTTTTTTGCCGCGCTCAACTTGAAAGAGCTACAGGGTGGTGAGCTAACTTTACCAAAGTCAAATCTCCACCCTGTATAAATTTTGAAATTCTAACAACGGCATCGTTTGCCGTTTCAAAGCCGTGAAAGAATTTTTTTTGCCGCGCTCAATTTGAAAGAGCTACAGGGTGGTGAGCTAACTTTACAAAAGTCGAATCTCCA
The DNA here is from genome assembly GCA_030704885.1 of Cynegetis impunctata. Classification (NCBI taxonomy): domain Eukaryota; kingdom Metazoa; phylum Arthropoda; class Insecta; order Coleoptera; family Coccinellidae; genus Cynegetis; species Cynegetis impunctata. Next base: position 232,112 of record JARQZK010000056.1, read on the forward strand.
CCCTGTATGAATTTTGAAATTCTAACAACGGCATCGTTTGCCGTACGTTTGCCGTTTCAAAGCCGTGAAAGAATTTTTTTTGCCGCGCTCAATTTGAAAGAGCTACAGGGTGGTGAGCTAACTTCACATAAAGTTGACGCACCACACTATATATATATATATATATATATATATATATATATATATATATATATATATATATATATATATATAATATATATATATATATATATATATATATATATATATATATATATATATATATATATATATATATATATATTTATTTGAATTGTTGTTGCCTGTGAACAATTTTTAACTTTTTGATAATTATTAGCAATAACAGGCTTGGTGAATCTGAAAAACTCGATTTTATTAAAAAGTTGACG
>JARQZK010000056.1:237500-352500 GCA_030704885.1 Cynegetis impunctata
GGCGACCTAAGACCGCACATGATCCGTATGTTTTTTTCGAGTATATATGCAAAAAATGAGCTCTTTTAAAATATAACTCTCTAGGCACATTGAGAGGGGAAAAAATTTTTTTCATTCAAAAAAGTTGTATATCTGATAGTACAGTTCAGACCCAATACATTGCGCCAACTTTTCAATCCAAGTATATATACTGCACCGGTCAATACGACCAACGTTTTCGATCCCAGCACTGTTGCGCAGATTGTCTGGATCAGTCGCTACGATTTTCAATGTTATAAAAAGGGATTGAAAGAGTAGGTGTTATGGCAAGAATTTGTATATGTGGTAGTGAGTCCGAGCGGAAGACTAATATCCTCAACGAAGTGAACGAACCATTTTCCTTATCTGTGAAGATGGAATTCCTCATTCTCATGTCGTTGAATGCTTCAATTTTTTATTTTCACGCTCACCTTCATACCCACTAAACTTTTTAAAATTTGTTGCCTACTGAAATAAATGTCGCGTTATTTATGGACTATGGACGCCCATTAATTAATTCTCACATGCTTGGATTTTCCGACATATTAGTTTTCAGAATTACGTCACATTATTTTTTCGAGTTCCTCTCAACACAAGCCCTTCCAATTTGATAACCCATATTGTAGACAGTCAATAAATATAAACTATTTCACGAAATCTTGGGATGCGTCCGTACCATATTGGATTATGAATAGCACATCGCATTATTTTCCAAGTTACTTTCATCAAGCCTTTTCATTTGATATCCAAATTTGTAGCGAGTGGATAAAAAGTAAATATTCCGAGCTATCTTGGAGCGTCCGTTATATTGAATTCAGAATGTCGTCAAAAAAACTTACCGTGTATTGTCGTCTAAACCTAAATGTATACACAAATTTCAGATCAATCGGTTTTGAAGATATCTCTGCTACAAAATTTGGAGCTTGCAAGATTCCACGCCGAACAAAACATACATTGGTTGCAAAAATTAAATAAAAGTCTTTTTTCTACTCCACCATAGAACAGTGACGAAATTCGTACCTACAGTCACCAACATTGTACACTTCCTGTTTTAAGCTCTGTGCAACGTAAAACTGCGTTTTACTTCACAGTAGGTAACATCGGAAAAGTAGCTCACGGCTCAAGAGCCAATAAGGTGAAATCTGTAAAAGTGAATCGCACGGCGAATATACCAAGTAAGATAGAGCCTTAGTAGTTAGGTACCACGGAAACGAAACGAGATAGCAGCGATAAGTTTTTGACGTTTCGTAATTGATTGATTAAAAATATAGTCACTTAATGGAATTCGAAGTTTTATGGGAATGAAGTACGTTCGTAGAAAAAAAGTAGGTATTACACACGCACTCGAGTGTTAAGGCAATTTACCACTTGTTAGGTAGGTATTGTCAGGTATTAACTGTTTTGATGTGGCAAACATTGCAGAACGTGGTTATTTCTGACCGTAGGCTGATTCTTCTCGTTAGAGAGCTGTTGAATAACGCGAAAAACTTCGTGGAAAATGATCTTCTGCAAGCACAGTAGACTTGAGTCCTGCCTTCTCTCTAGATGTACGAACGCCCTTTATTCTCGTGAACCAAGCATTTCCGATAGAGGATCTTCTAGACTCCCAAATATCTCATGGAATAATAACCTTACTAAGGAAAAAGAAAGAAAAACATTCCAAAATTTGTCTAGTTTTCATAAATATCATAGCGAGAAATGGGGAAATAGTGTTTATCACTGATCACTAATCAAAAAATAGGAGAAAATTACGCAGGGATTGCAGAATGTCATGAAATTGCAGTCTGGACGAGCTAATATAAGATGAAAATGCCACAGTATAGGAACAGCCGATGGATGATGAGAGTCTGGGTCTGATAGTAGCTCTAACGCATACCAAATCCAAAAAAGGAAAAATGGAAAAGAGGAAAGAGAAAACAACGAACGCCGCCACATATGGTCTGAAGAGAAAAAAACGATTGGTTTTGACCTATTTCAGAAACCATATTAGGGTCCAAAAGGCGCCACGAAAAAAATGAATGCCAGGACTTTATAGTGAAGAACTCGGTCCTTTTTTGTAGATAAGGATTTGGGTAACAATAAAAACCCTGGTTTAAAGCAGTACCGTATAGACAACAATACAAACCAAATTTGAATGGAACTGTGAATTTTGTTATAGCTGAACTCAATTTTGAAGTTGGTTAAATTTGAAATATTTTTGAATAATTTTTTTTTTATTTTTCTGTTATCTGTTTTAAATTGCTGTCTCAAATTGAATATTGAAGTCAGATTTATATTTATTTTTCGAAATGACTATTTCTGTTATTATTGTGTTGTTTGTTTTTTATTGCGACTGAAACTGAATTATAAAGTTCAATAGTTTAAATTATTTTTTGAATTAAATATTTTCGTTATTTTTCTGTTGTTTGTTTTTTATTTCTTATTATTTTATTGCTAGCTTGATCTCAAATTGAAGTCAGAAAGTTTCATATTATTCTTGAATGAAATATTTCTGTTATTTTTTCTGTTGTGTTTTTTTACGTTGACTACTGAATATTGAAATGAAAAATATTTATATTATTCTAGAAATAAATATTTTTTGTTATTTTTCTGTTGTCTATCAATATGGTGATATTCCGATAATTGCACAAGTAAAAACGACAGACGGTTGAACTTTAGGATTTTGTAAAAAATATTATTAGTCTTCAAGTTTCGAAATGAACCTATTTTTTCATATAGTCGACACACTTTATCGTCTTCATTGGGTTTTTGTATAAGCATTCCATAACGGAGAACTCTTGCAGTTCTAAATTTGCATATCAAAAAGAATCCAATAACAAATCTACGAGTCTATTCGAAATATTCACTGAGACCTACATGACGACGTTTTGTACATCTACGCGGGGATCGTATAAGTCCTCGAATAGTGTATTTGAGGTGTATTCGAATGGGTAACAGCGTTGCCATATTTTAGGGACCCAATGCGTTGGTTAACTAAACGAATTATATACAGCAAGTAAATGTCTCTATGAAGCGCCCTCGCACTGAGCCAAACACTGAAACTTTCTGTTAATAATCACATGTATATACGACTTTTCAGACCTGCTGAAAATGCACCCTCAGCATACCCTCAACCCCCTCATAAGATCTATAGTCGAACGTTACCAGTCCCGAAGCGCGGGTCTGACAACGTCACTTTTGGACTGAAAAGTCGGTCGAGTATACCGATTTGGGTCTGTATGGTGCGGTCGAACAAATATATAAATATATATATAAAGATATATATATATATATATCATATTATATATTTCATATATAGTATATATATATATATATATATATATATATATATATATATATATATATATAGTAATTTATATAATACTAAATAAATAATTGGTTCGCCAAATTCGACTTCCTAAAATGCAGGCGGCCGAAGGCCGCATCATGGCAAACTTGTGAAGCCGAGATAAGCAGATCGGCCCCGTCGATCGCCGCCTTTTTTGTAGTGCTTAGGCTATGTCCCGTTCCCGACCGCGACGCCGATCTTCGATATCGAAAGTTTAAAGTTTGACGTTTCTCCGAAATTCGCGAAAACGGCTGCATTCCCGACGCTTAAGAACTATTTGCGCGTCACATGGACTCGAACTCACGTGACCGCCTTTGGAGCCGATAGTTGGACGGGTTGAATTCTATCGAGAAGTTTCGGCACGGCGAGTCCCAATGAGGTCGTAGCATCTAGCCGATACCGCACGAAATCGAAATTGACAGCGACCAGATGGCGCGCCCGTTCGACAGAGGCAGGGACGGGCTCAGCACTCGACGCGTCGCGTACCGTTCGAAAGAGGCAGGGGCGGGCTTTGCACCCATCGTGGTTCGGGAAACTATATTCTCATCGATCTATATTTTTCACGGATCTATTTAATAGGCGATGGAGCCTCCCACTAGTATATATTACTAAATATGTTAAATCATTATTTGAACCAATACCCAACTCTAATATTTTCACGAATATTTTGCTCATTGCCGAAGTGAGATGTTATACGTCATTGGCTACTATTTATAAGACTTGCCACTTTTTTTTGTGTATCATATCATTTGTCAGATATCTCAATTAATCCACTTTAGTATAAAATATTTTATATGAATAATCCCCATACACCTTAGGGAATTATGATAATGATATAATAGAGGTTTTATCTGATTGAATCCAATAAATAAATATTATTATAGATTTATAGCAACAGCCAAATTTGAGAGCAAATATACCCACTGAAACAAATGACTACGATTAAAATTAGATGAAATTTGCATTAAGATCTTGTGTAGTTTATCAAATAAATAAATTCGTATCTATATTCAGAAAAACAATGATTTTTAAATAAGAAAACAAACATTTTCAAGGCTAATACTGATTTCAATACGCTTTTAATATGTAGAGAATATCTTTTTCCAGATCCAAATATGAAGAATAAACACTTTACTTCTATAAATACTCAGGTTAAAGAAAAGATAACCTTAATTCAAAAAATTTTTATAACATTTATACAATGTGTTTCACATAAAATTCAACAATATTCCAATTAAATTATTGCATCACATACTTAAAATTAATTTTTAAAAAGATATGGAACAAGGAGGTAGCAAATTTTATTATTTTTTAATTTGTTGAGAACAAATAAAGAATAAAATTCTTATTATCAACAAATAAGTATTAAGTTTGTGCTTCAAACTAAATCATTTACCTACACTAAAAAATTCATATGGAAGAAGCATAACGCAATATTGCTTTCAATTAATACAACCTGGGAAGTGTAAAACACTAATACAAAAACTCATAACTAATTTCTTTTGCTAACTTTTCAACATTGAAATGTTATAAAAAATTTTAGGACACACAATGCTAACAGCTATCACTGAACTGTATTTTATATATTCTGTATTCTACACTCGAACAATTCCTCTGAACATGTTGACCATACTTTATAATCTGCAGAGACAGTCTATCAAACAATTAATCACTTTAACTTCTCCTGAATTGAATTTATTGAATAACCAGAAGATTTGATTACTGATACCTAGCAGGTACTTATAATTGAATAAAGATTGCGATGGATCAAATATATGATTAAGAATTCTTAAAGTAACCTATATAACAGTGAACATCAGAAGCTAGTATGGACAAGCAGAATTTTAAATTTTCAAATATATATATATATATATATATATATATATATATATATATATATATATATATATAAATCTTGTATATAAGAATTGATGCAAATATTCTACCAATTTTTAATGCAAGTTATCAGTTTAAAACAATCTTCAGGGGAATGAAGTCTTAACATTTAGTCGCAATAATTTTAATTAGTACCTGAAACTGATATCAAGAATGACTTTAGGAACAAACATAGTAATAGAGTTACATACAAGTTAATTCACTAACTCACCAATAAATCGTATCTTTATGAATGAAAATAATCATATTGGGATTGTACAGTAACATTAGTATCATTAATTAGTATTTCAGAAATTTTCTACATCGACATATCAATTCTTTCGACATTATACAAATATATATACACTTATCAAAAACAATCATTTATTCCAAATATCCATTAATTTGATGTTTATACAATTCACGAGAAAACTTGAAATGTCAATTGTTTGATAATAGTGGAAGAAAATTCATTATGAAGCGAGCAGATGTTATATGTATGTATCTATTAAAATGAGCTGTTCATAAAGCCATAAAAAACTCATCCAAATTAAAACTTAAAGAGAACAACTGACATTCTGATGTTTTCAAATTGGAAACTATAATAATATTAAATCTTTTCTTCTGAAAATTAAATATTTCAGGAGAATATAATTTAATCAAATTAATATTTTAAATGGTTCAACAAATTCTACAAAATATTTTCTTTTTTCAAAATTACATAGGGAGTATATTATAACATAGGTACTCAACAAAATAACCTGGAAACTATTTCAATACCTTTACATAAGCATCAAAAACGAAATCATCATGTCATAAATAAATAAATAAATAATTTTTATTGCCAATACAGTTAAATATCTGAAAATTCTAATAATAATTTTTGAGTTATTGGGAATAGCACATATAAGTTGACCATTCAACTTCTACACATCCAAATAAACAATTGAAATTTTCGAGATAATTGTCGACTTCAATCAACATTATATTTAATTTTCTAAATAAACTCTGACCATTACCTTTCCCCAACAATCCGTGAAATTAAGTTTTCTCTTCAAGAAATATTTGTAGGGTAAAGTGTCAGACATTCTAAATGCATGCTAGGAGTGGTAAGTACTTTCCACTACAGTCCTTTATTGAAGTAGACCTTTTCTGGTACTTTTCCACCGCAATTTTGCTTCATTTTCTCATATTCATCAGATTCGAATTTTTCCAGTATGGATGTACTAATCGAACTGTAAGTAAAAACACATTTATGAAATAAGAGATTGGTAGTCTCGTCCATAACTATCATTTAAATTACAATCGTGAAACCTTTTCAAATAAAAAAAAACATAGTCAAACAAGGCTGCATCCCCGGGACCTCTACAAAGAGGGGTTCTCTTTTTACGTGGAGTTATCTGATCCATTATTTGGAATAATGTTTATTACGAATTCTAGTAATTACGAAAAAAATACAAATACTCATAGTAATGAAAAATTAATTATAAAATTGACAGGTAGTTGTTAGGTTACAAGTCTCTCATTATTTAAACAAAATAATCATAATAATCATGCCGTTGACTCAATAAAAATTAATTCTTTTTTATTGACTTTCTGAAGTAATAGCCCAAAGTTTGAATTACGGAAAATTCCAGGTTAGACGAAAGTATTTTATTCTGCCCACAAATGCTTGTATTGAAAGGATTTCATTAGTTCCGCAACAAATTATTTAAACAACTGAAAAAAAAACATTGTTAAAACAATAACGTCACGACCTTTATCCCCACAGGGAACAGATGCAACACAACTGCATCTTTACATACATTTTCCATAATACTGGCACTGAACGTGATCAGTTGCTAGCGATCATATCCACCTTACATTATGAGTGCAACACCAGACAAGAAGTAGACTCTATTTTTTGTGTAACTAAAATCTATCTGAACCGGGTATCGACCATGGGACCTCTGGGCTATGAGTTAATGATGAACCCACTTGTTGTTGAAACAACTATTTAACCATTTTCATAATTTAGAGTCCTCACGCAAAAAAGAAGTTATTTGAAAATTATAATTATCAAATAACCTACCAAGTAAGCTCAAACCTTAAATAATAATAAAGACCGAAGCAAAAAAAACACTTATCTCTTGAACAGAAACAATTTAGAGTTGCAATAGTTTCCTTCTTGGACAAATGATGTAAATTATTTTTTGCAATATGAGTAACTAATTACTAGCAGAAATGAGAAGCTTAAAATCGTTTCCTGTAATATAAAGACCTTGAATCAAATGAGGAAAATGTCAAATGTCATATCATCCTTGGCTTCTGCAACAAATAAAAGCGCATTTTTATCCCTTACCCAAACTCAACTCAATAAACCCGTTATCTTCGTTGTATCAATGAAATTGCAGCTGACTTAGCATAGATAGATGGAGCCAGATATTCGTGATGTGGTTCAAAAATATTCAGCACGATATTTTTGTGTTACCTATGTCACCTTCCCCATGATCTATTTCTGAAAAAGTGTTAATTAAAATCAAATGAGCCATCCAATAGCGAACCCAGTTATTTTAAGTGTTTTAAACAGTCGTTATAACTCCTCGAAGTGAAAACTCTACTCAGCTTATAGTGAAAAACGCACAAATTTCACATTATCCCAATAACATTATATACCTACATATATAATATTATATATATATATATATATATATATATATATATATATATATATATTATATATATATATATATATATATATATATATATATATATATATATATATATATATATATATATACAGTGTGGACCACCAGGAACTGCATCTATCGATATCTGAGAAACTAAATGTAGGAAGAATGGGACATCATATATATGATTACATTTTTGAATTCTACCCAAATCCAAGATTCTAGGCAGATTTAATGTACCATCTCATATACCTACGTTTTTTCGACATATTTAAGTTTTCATGTCAAAAATGACGATTGCAAGTACTAATATAATTATCCATTGTTCCTATAAGGAAGCCCTTATTACTTACTTTGGGTTGAGGAAGGACTAACTTTAATAGATTTAGTATAATATTTGGATAACTAATCATACAGGGTGTTCAAAAAACAAGATCTTAAATGATATAGAGAAAACTGATAAAAATCGATTTTTTTCAAATGGAAACCCCCCACTTTTCTTATTTTGTAGTATTTAGCGTTAAAAATTAAGGTATCTTTGTATGAGCCATCTATACCCAATTTTATATTTTCATATGGCGATTTTCCATTTAATCAACAATAAACAATTAGATCTAGGATAGCCACGATCGTATTTGACATTTAAAATCATCGTTATGGCACCCCGGTTAAATTGAACGAACGAAGATTAATTAAACTTATTTTTATTTATGGACAATGTGATAAAGTTATTTCAAGAACATGTGATACACTTGTGACGCCATATTCTCAAAAACAGAAACACATGAATGTTGAAGTTGACTATTTAGACAACTTGCCCCTGGCTGATCTTCGAAACCTTTTCTATCAACGTTATGGGAGGCGCCTCCACAAAATGTACATTTAGTAAATAATAATTATCTAGATAAATTATTTTATGATCAATGGATAGCCAACAATTGATCAAATTTTTGGCCGCCTCGCTCCCCAGACGACCTATCGGTATTCGATTTTTATTCATGAGGAACAGTGAAAAATAACGTGTATAACACCCCAGTGACCACCATGGAATACTGCATGAGGCGAGTAAGTACAGCATTTGTAGACCTGACCAGTCAATAAGAAGGGCCACCCATGAACAATTGCGGCTTAGATGCGCAAAAAGTCTAGAATTTCAAAGACACCAATTCAAGCATTCACTTATTTCATAATTTTTTTAACATTTCTATTTCCAGTTTACGATATCAATATTTTCATTGTTAATAACTGGTTTATTTCTGTACATTTTTCCTTTTCGGGACCAAAAATCTTCAAGTTTTTTACAATTCGTCTCAGTATTTGGTGATTGTTTCTGTTTTTGAGGATATCGTGTCAGAAAAGTATCACATTTTCTTGAAATAACTTTATCACATTGTCCATGAATAATAAATGAGTTTAAATAGTCTTCGTTTGTATAATATAACCGAGGTGCCATTACGATGATTTGAAATGTCAAATACGATCGTGGTTATCCTAGACCTAATTATTAAATGATAGAATGCAAAATCGCCATATAAAAATATTGAATTGGCAATATTTCGAAAACTAAAAATTTTAGGTATAGATAACCTTATGCAAAATTACCTAAATTTTTTATGTATAATACTACAAAATAAGAAAAATGGGGGATCTACATTTGAAAAAATTGATTTTAGTCAGGTTTCTCAATCTCATTTTAGATCACATATTTTGAACACCCTGTATGATTAGTTATCCAAATATTATACTCAATCTATTGAAGCAAGTCCTTTTCAACAAGGAATCCAACCCAAAGTAAGTAAGAAGGGCTTTCTTATAGGAACTATTGATAATTATGTTAGGGCTTGCAATCGTCATTTTTGACATAAAAATTTGAATATGTCAAAAACGCTGACAGTTAGGTATAGGACATGATATATAAAATCTGCCTAGAATCTTGAGTAGAATTCAAAAATATAATAATATATAGAATGTCCCATTCTAAATAAGCGTCTTAGGGTCTAACCGGAAATGCACAATAGATGAAAATATTTTAGCTGGGTAGGCCTTAACACATCTAGCAAGTTTCCAAAATTTGAAATTTTTCCTGAAATCAGTTTCTGAGATATCGATCGATGCTGTTCCTGGTGGTCCACCCTGTATATATATATATATATATATATATATATATATATATATATATATATATATATATATATATATATATATATATATATATATATATATATATATATATATATATATATATATAAATATATATATATATATATATATATATATATATATATATATATATATATATATATATATATATATATATATATATATATATATATATATATATATATATATATATATATATATATATATATATATATATATATATATTAATTTATATATATATATATATATTATATTATATTTATATATATATATATATATATATATATATATATATATTATATATATATATATAATATATATATATATATATATATATATATATATATATATATATATATATATATATATATATATTATATATATATATATATATATTATATATATATATATATATATATATATATATATATATATATATATATATATATATATATATATATATATATATATATATGTTCAGTAGACAGAATTGATCATTTGAATCACTTCATTCATACTACACAACTGTATCTTGTACTCATCATCGAAAAAAACACTGATTGACAGTATCTCATATCTATAAGACACCAATATACCCTCTTAATGAAGACCTGATGAAAATCTACAATGGAGCTCTAGAGCTTGATGGATTCAAATTTAAAAAGGCCTAATCCTCCTCTTCATCTATATAGACTATAAGGTTCCTCAACTACAATAAAGTCTTGTTACCAACGTTTAGCTTCAATACTTCAATAAATTGATAGCTTATAGGGTCCACTTATGCAAGCTATTTCAAATTACTATATGTTTTACACAGTCATATATATATATATATATATATATATATATATATATATATATATATATATATATATATATATAAATATATATTTATATATATATGGATAGTCAAGTTCGAAGGTTGTGCCGTCGTTTGCTCTTCGAGTTTCGATAGTTTAGGAGTGATTAAGTTAGAGTTTCAAGAAAAATATAGTACCATTAGAGGGATATTTCAACGGAGATCACGAATGTGTTCTTAAAAGTTTGAAATTCAATTCATCGATCGAATTATTCCCAAAAATTCCATTCAGAAATTGAAATACCTAATATTTCTGTTTGAATGCGATAAAATTTGACTCATCGGTGAATAACATCTGGTTAACACACACTGTGAAGACTTGCCGAGACATTTATTGTGTATATTGTACAATACTGGGATACAGCGCATTCGGATGATGGAGATATGATACCTGAAAATGGAATGTTCAAGGTGCCGACAAGTTAAAACATCCAGTAGGGAGGTAAAATGTCCATGTTTTCCATGCGATTCTTGCAAAGACCTGTTCTGTGTTGAATGTTCTGAATTATCTCCAACAGAAGCGAAATGCATGCCTTTACAAAAAAGATTATTGAAATTTAATTGCTATAAATGCCGTGATTATCAACTGGTTAATTTACTGAAAGAAACAATTGGTGATAAGGAGACTATAATTAATGAAAAGGATGTTGTGATCAAATTACTTCAGGAGAAATTATATACATATGAAAAAACTCAACAGGAATCGACTAGAATAGCATATGCAGATGTAGTCACCAAAAATTACGGACAGAGACCTGAACAGAAACCCAACTACCCGAATGTAATTGTGAAGCCAAGAAATAAACAAGATTCAACCCGAACAAGAAATGAAATTGGTAAAAATATAAACCTAGCTAACCTTAATATTGGGGTCCAGAAATTACGAACAATTGGAAATGGTGCCCTGGTCGTTAAGTGTTCTTCTAAGCAAGAAACAGAAAAATTGGCAACTGCAATGAAGGAGAAACTGAAAGATTCCTACAGTGTTGAACTAACCAAAATGCGTAAACCAAGAATAAAGATCGTTAGCTTCGATCAAAACATGACTAAGGAAAGAATAGAAGAGAGTATATTAGAGCAAAATCGATTATCAGAAGGAATTAAAGTGACTTATATAAGAGAAAACAATTTAGGTTCTACTAAGACAATATTCTGTGAGTGCTCTCCTTATGCATTTAAACAATTAATAGACAAGAAGAAAGTTTACATAGGTTGGGAACGCTACCCAGTATATGAAGACTTGGATATTCCTCGTTGCTTCAGATGCCAGGAATATTATCACAAAAAAGCTTCTTGTAAAAACAAAATAGTTTGTGCAAGATGTGGAGAGGAACATGCAATGAAGGTGTGTACGCAAGTAAAAAAGTGCTGCAACAACTGTCTCCAGGCAAACAAACAATACAAGAAGAATTACGACATGAATTATGAGTCTACAGATGCTGACTGTCCTTCTAGTTTGTACCATACACAGGTTTTGAGAAATAGAACGGATTATTGTATAGAATAAGTTTTATGGTTGTGTTAAACGAAGAACTGATTCTAGAAAGTTTGGGTTCAGCGGATGTTGGCAGCCTTGATGTATTGGTTGAAGTTGAGGACTTTCATACTGTGGTGAGTACATCAGAGAGATTTCTCAGTTTAATACATTTCAATATACGCAGTGCAAAAAAAAACTTCAATGAATTGATAGCCACAATTCAAACATATAATCTTGATGTTTGTGATGTTATTGTCTTGAGTGAGTGTTTTCAAATAGAGTCAGAAAATAATTTTGAAATTCCCGGATATATTACATATTACAATAAACCTAACTATAATAAGAATGATGGTGTTTTGATGATGATTAAATCTGACTTGGATGCCTCATTCTCAGTTGTTAAACTTGAAAGATGTTTCGTTACCCTAGGTGTGTTGAAGCTTAATGTGGGCGGAATCTCATGTATGATATTCGGTGTGTATAGACCAAACCCAACAGATGAGAGACTTTTTATCGAAGACATAGACTCCATTCTAGAGGCAGCGAGGGAGACGAGCCAGGTTCAGATTATTTTAGGCGACATAAATATAAATACATTACAAAAAGATGACCATATAGTCAATAGTTATTTATCGATGTTGGCGAGTAATGGGTTTGAACCCTACATTCGGTCTCCGACAAGAGTGACGAACGACAGCTCCAGCTGCCTTGATCACATATTTGTGAAACAGAAACGTGGTACTGATGATGTTGAGTGTCTATCTTATATTTTAAATTGTAACATAACAGACCACTATCCAATAGCAATAAATCTAACTAAAAGAGTTAAGAGTCGCAAACATGTCGATAGTTCTGAAAACCTACACAAGATCACAAAAATTGACATACAAAAATTAAAACATCTTTTCATTAATCAGAACTGGTCTGATGTACAGGGAAATAATGATGTAGAAATAGCGACAGATAGATTTACAAATATAGTTTCCAATATTATTAAGGAATCAAAAATGACAAAACATGTATTTATAAATAAAAATAAAAATATCAAACCTTGGATTTCCTCAGGACTGATTGCTTCAATAAAAAGACGAGATAAACTAAAAAAAAGACTATCACAACATCAGTCGTTGACTCTGCAAGCTGAGTACAAGGCATACAGAAACTACTTAAACCAGCTTTTGAAAAAAGCAAAAAATGACTACTACAAAGATTTAATTACACAAACCCAAAAAAATTTAAAGAAAATTTACGAAATTGTTTATGAAGCATGCAATGAAAATTCATCAAACAAAAATACAGAATTGAAGATATTAGATGATAATGGCAAACCGTTTGATGATACTAACCAAATGGCTAATTACTGCAATGACTACTTCGCTAACGTAGGATACAATATGCTCCAGAAAATATCTAAGCCCAAAAATTTCCAACAGATATAAATATAGTCAACTAAATACGATATTTCTTGCACCAGTCACACAAAGTGAAGTACTAAACCAAATAAAGGGTTTGAAAAACCACAGTTCACCTGGAATTGACGGTGTAACCACGAACATAATAAAATTAATACATCCATACATTCTTGCTCCTCTTACTCATATTATCAACCTTATCTTTAGCACTGGCATCGTACCTCGTGATTTTAAGATCTCTATCATAACCCCGATACATAAAAATGGGAGTAAAACCTCAATATCTAATTATAGACCCATTAGTGTAATAAATAACTTTTCAAAGATCTTTGAAAAATGTCTGAAAGAACGACTTGTTGAATTCCTGAAACGAAACGATGTGCTACATTGGAGCCAATTTGGTTTTCTGGAGGGCGTGGGTACCTGTGATGCATTGTATGAAGTTACTAAAGAAATAACAAAAAATTTAGATAATGGTCAAAAATGTATTGGAGTATTTCTAGATTTGGCAAAGGCATTCGATACAGTGCACCATGAAACACTTCTTGAGGTGCTCTCTCATTGCGGAGTTCGTGGCATTGTGCTGGACATCTTCACGAACTATCTTGCTGATCGGTATCAGTACGTCAAGGTTGGGAATATCCTGTGATCCGAAACTTGTGGAGGTGGGGGTTCCACAGGGTACGGTGCTAGGTCCAATCCTGTTCATCGTTTATATAAACTCGTTATTGAAGCTTGATATTAATGCTCAGCTCATTTCTTATGCTGATGATACAGTTGCACTGTTTAGTGGGGCAACTTGGAATGATGTAAGGAAACAGGTTATTGATGGAATGAGAGTAATAAAAAACTGGCTAGACAAATATCAGCTAACTCTAAATGTGACGAAAACTAAGTACATGTCTTTCTCAATATCCAACCGTAATCGTCCAAACTATAGAATAATTAAAGAAGATAACCTGCAGGAAGAAATTGCAGAGGTTGATGAGATCAAGTATTTGGGCGTGATAATCGATCAACACCTCCGGTGGGGAAATCATGTTGACTACTTGACAAATAGAGTAAGAAAACTTGTATTCAAATTTTATAATCTCAGAGAAATATTGAAAAGAAATATATTAATATCTATTTACAAGGCACTCGTGGAATCACTATTGAGGTATGGCATACTGGTTTGGGGTGGTCTTTATACCAGAACACTTAAGAAACTGAACGTGGTACAAAACTATATGTTGAAAATTATCTACAACAAAAAACGAGACTATCCCACTAAACTTCTGTACACAAAGGAAGTTTTCAATATTCGTTCTCTATACATTTTGAATGTTTGTATGCATATTTTTAAAAGAGGCAACTTAAAAATGTTTGTTGATAATAAGTATAATACACGAAGTATCACAAATATGCATATACAAGTACCTAATAACCGTAAGAATATAAACAAACGATTCATTACCTACCTGGGACCTAAATTTTATAATATTATACCACTGGAGATAAGACAAAAAAATCACATAAAAAAATTTGGTGTTGCCTGCAGAGAGTATATTAATGACAATTACTCAAAATTTGTCAATTTGTTGGATTAGTATGGAAGCATGCCTGAAATGTTGCACGTACGAGCTCGTTTGCACCCGCGATGCGCGCATCGAGCGTTGGTTATGATGAGATTTTCTTTTCTTGTCTTCACATTTCTCTTCTCTTTTTTTTTTTCATTTTTCAGTTCTCTTATAATTCATTTATTTTTTTTTTCATCCTGCATGTTATTTGCTTTAATTTTATTTTAGACTGTAAGCACATACAAGTATTGAATTACTTAGGTGCAATAAAAATGTGTATGAAATATATAGAATAGCGGTATGTAATATCTATGTTATGACATGTATCTTTGGTAAATATATATTATTATTATATATATATATATATATATGTATATATATATATATATATATATATATATATATACATAAATATAAATATATATGTATACATATATATATATATATATATATATATATATATATAATATATATATATAAATATATATATATATATATATATATATATATATATATATATATATAAATAAATATATATATATATATATATATATAATATATATATATATATATATATATATATATATATATATAATATATATATATATATATATATATATATATATATATATACATATATATATATATATATATATGAAAGAAGTGTACCTAGGGGGTTTCTAGGTCCGAAATGTCATTTCTGCGCATGCGCGACTAACTGTGAATATAGGTATGAGAATACGTATGGGGGCCCAGAGAACTGAAATTTTTTATGAGGGATTCTTCATGGGGCACCGGGGCTCCAGGAGTCTTCATGTAGGCCCCCAGGAGTCTTCATGTAGGCCCCAGGAGTCTTCATGTGGGTTCGGGAGATATTATATGATATATATAGGAATGGGGGCCCTCGGGTGTCTTCAAATATATATATATATATATATATATATATATATATATATATATATATATATATATATATATTTATATAAATATATATATATATACATATATATACATATCATGTAGGCCCCAGGAGTCTTCATGTGGGTTCGGGAGATATTATATGATATATATAGGAATGGGGGCCCTCGGGTGTCTTCCTGGGGGCACCGGAGGCCCCAGGAGTCTTCATGGGGCCCCCAGGAGTCTTCATGTGTGTTCAGTAGATTATATGATATATAGGACCGTAGGGGGAGAGAAATTCGTGGTATATAGGAGGCCGTCTTCGTAGATTTGAATATCAGATTACAAACATAGTTATTAAAAAAAAATAGTTATTTTCTTAAAAATTCATTTCCATTTTGATATATAAAATATAATCGCGTTCGAACGAAAACGGAATGAGTCAATATCAGCTGACAGACGAACGTACAATTGAAGCCGGCAGAAATATTGCATCATCAATTTGACCTAGAGACACATCTCGATGTTGTCCGAAGAACGGAGGAATTTTGCTGATATACAATATTAATATTAGTACAGGGGTACAGAATACAGAAGTATTCATTCAACTCGTTAAATAGTTATTACATATTTTGGAATAAAATAATTTATATAATATACAGGATGTGTCCACAATATCGTTATGTTTTATATATAAGGAAAGTTATGAATAACAGGAAACCAACCTGAAACAACAGAATTGACAAAATAGAAAGAATATTCTCAATCCTAAAGTGTAATTTATATAATGTACAGGGTGTGTCCAAAAATTACAAATTTCATTATATGTTGAGAATTATATGACGTCATTTCAATAATGTACAGGGTGTGTTCACATATTTCAAATGTGTGATAAACAGTTATTAAGTATTTTTCAATGAATAATTTATTCATATAAACATTGATTTTCACGATTTTACAAAAAATCCCTTTTTTCATGGAATCATAGTTTCCAAACGAGTGTCATCATATTGTTATCATGAATCGAACGATACAATGTCGATTTCTCCATAGAAATAACATCGAGATAACAAAATTGCTGACCCCAAGTACATTTTTCTAATAAATATATTTAACTATACGGTATCCTGATTTACATTCATTCGACATCGTTCAGTAGCCAATAGAATTTCTATTTAAAACAACGATTTCTTACCGAATGGAAATTACGTATACTCTAGTTTAAACAATATTAACACATCAATAAAACATCAATTGATCAAGTGAAAATATCTTATATACAAGTTACTCCTCAATAGAAGATCTATTTAAAAAGTACGATTTCTGATTCAAGTGAAAAAAAAACTACCATCGATCAGACATCAATACCAAATCTATTGTAGCAGGACGGTTAACACCTGCTGGACCTGAGCCTTTCTGTGGTCTTGGAAAAGACCAATATAAGGCAGCGGTTCAACAATGGGAGTTGGATAATCGAGTAACCCTCTGGAGAAACACTCCTGGACTCACGCAGTCAAAGAAGTTCGTAAAGATTTCACAGACCTACGCCAGAAAGCTCCTGAGGCTGTCACGAGCTGAGCTTTATAGAAAAATACAAAAACTCAAAAATATAACGATAAAGTCTTTACAGGGGATACCGTTTAACTCATATGAAATTTTAGAAAAAAATAAAAAGTCTCTTGTATTTTGTTATACAGAAGAGAAGGGAACCTTGGAAACAGGAAAATCTAATCCAACTTCAATCTTTACTCTCATTAAAAACTAGTTCAATATTATGTAATATTTATCGAATATATATATATATATATGAAATTTCAGAAAAAAAAAAATAAACAGACTTCTTATACAAAAATTCTATCAGTCTTCTTTGAAAAATCCATGAAAATATTTATATGGAGGAAATATTGAGTATTTAAGAGACCGTACTAACTAGGGTGGATAACAATTTATAGAAAAATTCAAAAACTGAAAATATAACGATAAAGTCTTTACAGGGGATATCGTTTAACTCATATGAAATTTTAGAAAAAATAAAAAGTCTCTTGTATTTTGTTATACAGAAGAAATAACAGGGATTTTCTACACTTCATTGATCACAGTTGTAACAGAGTTTTTTATTTCAATAAGGGTAAAATGTTTTATAAATTTTTGTGTGACTACCAGATTCCTAAAAATACTTTTTTTCATAGAAAAATAAGTTTCAGATTCATAAATGAATAATTCATTTATTCAATGTACAATGTCTTCATCAAGATTATTTTTTCAAAAAATTCTAATGTCAGATAAATATGTATTACGTAATGTTCATCCCTGGAGTGATGGTGGTGACAGATGTAAATCTTGAATCCAAGACGATGTTGAACTATGATAAAAAATAAAAATATTTATATGAGTGAAATACCTATAGATTTTTCAGAGTCACAAGTAGGGTGGGTATCAATTAATAGAAAAAATACAACTCAAAAGTCATAAATATAACGATAAAGTCTTTACAGAGAATATCGTTTGACTTATACGAAATTTAATGGGTTATCAGAGTACTTCACATTTCATGTTTTCGAAGATGAATAGGTATTTAAAAATTATTATAACATTGAATTACTCTAATATTCGAAGGACGTATGAATATAGTTATATTTAGGGGATTTATGATTATTCGATTCAAAACAAATGTTTCACTCATAATTATTCCAACAATCTCCTCAATTTCCTGGTATATTTATCCTACGTACCTACCCTATAATATTGTTATTCTCGATCCATAAATGAATAATTTATTTATCAAATGTACAGAAGTGTCCACCGAATGAAAATTTTGAAAGTTGAACAGATAGTTAATATGTATTCTTTTATGAATAATTTTGACTCCTACATAAATGTTTTTTCCGTGATTCATAAATTAATAATTTATTTATTCAATGTACAGGGGTGTCTACCGAATAATATTGTTATTCTTGATTCATAAATGAATAATTTATTTATCAAATGTACAGGAGTGTACACCGAATGAAAATTTCGAAAGTTGAACAGATAGCTATTACGTATTCTCTTATGAATAATTTGACCCATACATAAATGTTTTTTCATGATTCATAAATGAATAATTTATTTATTCAATGTACAGGGATTTCTACCGAATAAAGTTCCCAATGTGTTATTATATAGTTATTACATATTTTTCAACGAATAATTTATATAGTTAATGTACAGGGTGTCCATCTAGAATATTTTCAATAAATATAATTAAATTAAATATGATTAAAAACTCATAAATATATTGTTGTTATACAGAAATTCTCAGAAAAAATAGCAGAGTGAAATATCCTGTGAAAATAAATATTTATATGAGTGAAATATGAGTTCAGATTTTTCCATTCATATTCATCAAAGGACATGACAACATCATTACAGCTAACTCTCATGTAGAGCTGAAGTCCCGAGCTGGACTCAAACCATTCTCCACTAAAAATATTCCACTCTGAAATCCACAATTTGAAATGAAATTATTTTCATTTTTCGATTCCTCATCGTCGACATATAAAATTCTATCCGATTCTTCATCGATAAAACCACTGTCTTGGAACATCTTGTTAAACTTCAATACTCAACTAAATATAAGTCATGTTTTTCAATGTACAGTAAATTTCCTATATTTAGATATAATTATAGAAAAAAAGGTTTGTGAATATTTGAAAAAATTATTTCCTTTATCTTTCCAAACATAAATTATTTAATAAATTGAAATGAGTGAGAAATTGAATTGAGCAAGAGTATTGTTGGTTACATAAATCAATAAAATTACCTACACTATTTCAGATTTAGTTACTATATCTGTTGGTTGTTATCTTAGCGTATTATCTATCTTACAGTGTTTTGGTTCAAAACGGAAAACTACCTTCATCACCTCAGTAGATAGGTTAGATTGATTCAACCCCACTTTTAGTCATTTTTTACATGTAAATTACCATAAGGAAATCTAAAGGTCCAAATTATCGAAAATGGTTCCCTTTGAACATGCGCACTATGTAGGATTTCAACGGAGTGGAAATGACTCATTGTATGTCAGGGTCAATGACCTTTAGGTCGACGGAGACTCGATCAACGTCGCTGTCCGCGCTCTGGTGCAGGTTGAGACTTGTCCGCGAAAGGTCGAGACTCGCTTCGTATGTAAATGAGTCGAATCATTGGTGCAGGTGTGACGTCATAACAATCGCAACCTCTATAAACTGAAGACTTCCTCCTTCACTCTGTATGTCAGACATCTTCCAAGATGGCTGATCACTACATTATTGTAATTAGAAACCTGACCGATAGGGAGGCGTTTTCAAGATGGCGGAATACTGTATTATTGTAATTCGGAACCTGACCAACAGAGGACGCTCTGACAGATCACAGTATCTCATAATTCAGAACCAAACCAACAGAGGGCGTTCCAAGATGGGTTAACAGGTCTGACGGGTTATCGGTTTCGTTAACGGGTCCAACGGGGTTCATCAGGTCCAACGGGTTCATCGGGTTCATCTGGTCCGTTCCCAACGGACCCGTTGGACATGTTAGACTCAGATGAACGGGTTCATCTGGTCCGTTCCCAACGGATCCGTTAACGGACCCGTTGGACTTGTTAGACCCGATGAACCCGTTGGACCTGATGAACCCCGTTGGACCCGTTAACGAAACCGATAAACCCGTCAGACCTGTTAACCCATCTTGGAACGCCCTCTGTTGGTTTGGTTCTGAATTATGAGATACTGTGATCTGTCAGAGCGTCCTCTGTTGGTCAGGTTCCGAATTACAATAATACAGTATTCCGCCATCTTGAAAACGCCTCCCTATCGGTCAGGTTTCTAATTACAATAATGTAGTGATCAGCCATCTTGGAAGATGTCTGACATACAGAGTGAAGGAGGAAGTCTTCAGTTTATAGAGGTTGCGATTGTTATGACGTCACACCTGCACCAATGATTCGACTCATTTACATACGAAGCGAGTCTCGACCTTTCGCGGACAAGTCTCAACCTGCACCAGAGCGCGGACAGCGACGTTGATCGAGTCTCCGTCGACCTAAAGGTCATTGACCCTGACATACAATGAGTCATTTCCACTCCGTTGAAATCCTACATAGTGCGCATGTTCAAAGGGAACCATTTTCGATAATTTGGACCTTTAGATTTCCTTATGGTAATTTACATGTAAAAATGACTAAAAGTGGGGTTGAATCAATCTAACCTATCTACTGAGGTGATGAAGGTAGTTTTCCGTTTTGAACCGAAACACTGGAAGATAGTTTCTACGCTAAGATTTCTACCAACAGATATAGTAACTAAATCTGAAATAGTGTAGGTAATTTATTGATTTATGTAACCAACAATACTCTTGCTCAATTCAATTTCTCACTCATTTCAATTTATTAAATAATTTATGTTTGGAAAGATAAAGGAAATAATTTTTTCAAATATTCACAAACCTTTTTTTCTATAATTATATCTAAATATAGGAAATTTACTGTACATTGAAAAACATGACTTATATTTAGTTGAGTATTGAAGTTTAACAAGATGTTCCAAGACAGTGGTTTTATCGATGAAGAATCGGATAGAATTTTATATGTCGACGATGAGGAATCGAAAAATGAAAATAATTTCATTTCAAATTGTGGATTTCAGAGTGGAATATTTTTAGTGGAGAATGGTTTGAGTCCAGCTCGGGACTTCAGCTCTACATGAGAGTTAGCTGTAATGATGTTGTCATGTCCTTTGATGAATATGAATGGAAAAATCTGAACTCGATATTTCACTCATATAAATATTTATTTTCACAGGATATTTCACTCTGTTATTTTTTCTGAGAATTTCTGTATAACAACAATATATTTATGAGTTTTTAATCATATTTAATTTAATTATATTTATTGAAAATATTCTAGATGGACACCCTGTACATTAACTATATAAATTATTCGTTGAAAAATATGTAATAACTATATAATAACACATTGGGAACTTTATTCGGTAGAAATCCCTGTAAATTGAATAAATAAATTATTCATTTATGAATCATGAAAAAACATTTATGTATGGGTCAAATTATTCATAAGAGAATACGTAATAGCTATCTGTTCAACTTTCGAAATTTTCATTCGGTGTACACTCCTGTACATTTGATAAATAAATTATTCATTTATGAATCAAGAATAACAATATTATTCGGTAGACACCCCTGTACATTGAATAAATAAATTATTAATTTAGGAATCACGGAAAAAACATTTATGTAGGAGTCAAAATTATTCATAAAAGAATACATATTAACTATCTGTTCAACTTTCAAAATTTTCATTCGGTGGACACTTCTGTACATTTGATAAATAAATTATTCATTTATGGATCGAGAATAACAATATTATAGGGTAGGTACGTAGGATAAATATACCAGGAAATTGAGGAGATTGTTGGAATAATTATGAGTGAAACATTTGTTTTGAATCGAATAATCATAAATCCCCTAAATATAACTATATTCATACGTCCTTCGAATATTAGAGTAATTCAATGTTATAATAATTTTTAAATACCTATTCATCTTCGAAAACATGAAATGTGAAGTACTCTGATAACCCATTAAATTTCGTATAAGTCAAACGATATTCTCTGTAAAGACTTTATCGTTATATTTATGACTTTTGAGTTGTATTTTTTCTATTAATTGATACCCACCCTACTTGTGACTCTGAAAAATCTATAGGTATTTCACTCATATAAATATTTTTATTTTTATCATAGTTCAACATCGTCTTGGATTTAAGATTTACATCTGTCACCACCATCACTCCAGGGATGAACATTACGTAATACATATTTATCTGACATTAGAATTTTTTGAAAAAATAATCTTGATGAAGACATTGTACATTGAATAAATGAATTATTCATTTATGAATCTGAAACTTATTTTTCTATGAAAAAAAGTATTTTTAGGAATCTGGTAGTCACACAAAAATTTATAAAACATTTTACCCTTATTGAAATAAAAAACTCTGTTACAACTGTGATCAATGAAGTGTAGAAAATCCCTGTTATTTCTTCTGTATAACAAAATACAAGAGACTTTTTATTTTTTCTAAAATTTCATATGAGTTAAACGATATCCCCTGTAAAGACTTTATCGTTATATTTTCAGTTTTTGAATTTTTCTATAAATTGTTATCCACCCTAGTTAGTACGGTCTCTTAAATACTCAATATTTCCTCCATATAAATATTTTCATGGATTTTTCAAAGAAGACTGATAGAATTTTTGTATAAGAAGTCTGTTTATTTTTTTTTTCTGAAATTTCATATATATATATATATATATATATATATATATATATATATATATATATATATATATATATATATATATATATATATATATATATATATATATATATATATATATATATATATATATATATATATTCGATAAATATTACATAATATTGAACTAGTTTTTAATGAGAGTAAAGATTGAAGTTGGATTAGATTTTCCTGTTTCCAAGGTTCCCTTCTCTTCTGTATAACAAAATACAAGAGACTTTTTATTTTTTTCTAAAATTTCATATGAGTTAAACGGTATCCCCTGTAAAGACTTTATCGTTATATTTTTGAGTTTTTGTATTTTTCTATAAATTGTTACCCACCTTAGTTAGTACGGTCTCTTAAATACTCGATATTTCCTCCATATAAATATTTTCATAGGATTTTTCAAAGAAGATTGATAGAATTTTTGTATAAGAAGTCTGTTTATTTTTTTTTCTGGAATTTCATATATATATTCGATAAATATTACATAATATTGAACTAGTTTTAAAATAGAGTAAATATTGAAGTTGGATTAGATTTTCCTGTTTCCAAGGTTCCCTTCGATACCAGTGTATATTCTCCTGATATTATTTCTTTTATATGAGGCTTGTATTTCTCAGTCACCCTCTTAGGTAAAAAAACCTACGTGGTCTCCTCGTGTTTAGTGGTCAGAAAATGTTGAATAAGCATGTAGCTAACGTTTTGTGAAATTCATTTTTTTTGTTTTAAGGGTGATCATACACAGTCAATCTCGATTGAATTCGAAAAACTTACTTGAGTTAATATTTTCTGAGAAAAACTCTGAATGTAAATCCGGTCCTGATCGAGATTGACTATGTATGGACCACTTTAGAAATATAAAATAGAAAAAAAAAATGTTCTCATAGGAATCTTACGTGATTATATGTTATTTTGGGTCCTGCTACAATAGATTTGGTATTGATGTCTGATCGATGGTAGTTATTTTTTCACTTGAATCAGAAATCGTACTTTTTAAAAAGATCTTCTATTGAGGAGTAACTTGTATATAAGATATTCTCACTTGATCAATTGATGTTTTATTGATGTGTTAATATTGTTTAAACTAGAGTATACGTAATTTCCATTCGGTAAGAAATCGTTATTTTAAATAGAAATTCTATTGACTACTGAACGATGTCGAATGAATGTAAATCAGGATACCGTATAGTTAAATATATTTATTAGAAAAATGTACTTGGGGTCAGCAATTTTGTTATCTCGATGTTATTTCTATGGAGAAATCGACATTGTATCGTTCGATTCATGATAACAATATGATGACACTCGTTTGGAAACTATGATTCCATGAAAAAAGGGATTTTTTGTAAAATCGTGAAAATCAATGTTTATATGAATAAATTATTCATCGAAAAATACTTAATAACTGTTTATCACACATTTGAAATATGTGAACACACCCTGTACATTATTGAAATGACGTCATATAATTCTCAACATATAATGAAATTTGTAATTTTTGGACACACCCTGTACATTATATAAATTATTTTATTGAAAATTCGTGAAAATCAATATTGACATGGACAAATTATTCATTGAAAATTATGTAATAACTGTTTATCACACATTTGAAATATGTGGACACACCCTGTACATTAAATCTTGTTCATAAAAACGATATTAGATACAAATACACTTTAGGATTGAGAATATTCTTTCTATTTTGTCAATTCTGTTGTTTCAGGTTGGTTTCCTGTTATTCATAACTTTCCTTATATATAAAACATAACGATATTGTGGACACATCCTGTATATTATATAAATTATTTTATTCCAAAATATGTAATAACTATTTAACGAGTTGGATGAATACTTCTGTATTCTGTACCCCTGTACTAATATAAATATTGTATCAGCAAAATTCCTCCGTTCTTCGGACAACATCGAGATGTGTCTCTAGGTCAAATTGATGATGCAATATTTCTGCCGGCTTCAATTCTACGTTCGTCTGTCAGCTGATATTGACTCATTCCGTTTTCGTTCGAACGCGATTATATTTGATATATCAAAATGGAAATGAATTTTTAAGAAAATAACTATTTTTTTTTAATAACTATGTTTGTAATCTGATATCCAAATCTACGAAGACGGCCTCCTATATACCACGAATTTCTCTCCCCCTACGGTCCTATATATCATATAATCTACTGAACACACATGAAGACTCCTGGGGGCCCCATGAAGACTCCTGGGGCCTCCGGTGCCCCCAGGAAGACACCCGAGGGCCCCATTCCTATATATATCATATAATATCTCCCGAACCCACATGAAGACTCCTGGGGCCTACATGAAGACTCCTGGGGGCCTACATGAAGACTCCTGGAGCCCCGGTGCCCCCATGAAGAATCCCTCATAAAAAATTTCAGTTCTCTGGGCCCCCATACGTATTCTCATACCTTTATTCAGTTAGTCGCGCATGCGCAGAAATGACATTTCGGACTTATAAAAGTTGAAGTGGTCTAGAAACCCCCTAGGTACACTTCTATATATATATATTTATATATATTTATATATATATATATATATATATATATATATATATATATATATATATATATATATATATATATATATTATAGGTTACATATGAACAGAATAAGTGGGTACTCACCATCTTTGCGGGAACAAAGAGCAAGCAGTTGGCACCATGAACGATAAGCTAGAAACATAATTCAATGATTGATTAAAAGCTTCATCTGTATTTTTGCGTGAACTCACAAGCATCCAACTCCCATTACTTGAATAGGGGCATGTAAGAACTTAATTCTCTGCATCCAAGGAAAAGGCTCAATTTTTTCCATTATAACTGGCAATATTAACATTCCAGGAGCGCACATTATTATTCGGGATATGACTACTTGGGAGATTCCTTTAATAGCTGCTAATTTAGACTGTCCCACAACGTTTCCTTTTTCATCGGTACAATCAATGCCA
The DNA here is from genome assembly GCA_030704885.1 of Cynegetis impunctata. Classification (NCBI taxonomy): domain Eukaryota; kingdom Metazoa; phylum Arthropoda; class Insecta; order Coleoptera; family Coccinellidae; genus Cynegetis; species Cynegetis impunctata. Next base: position 264,073 of record JARQZK010000056.1, read on the forward strand.
TTAATGATTTCAGTTTGTCTCATCAAAGGTATGTTAACGAAATTTGCGGCAGCGACTGCAGCGAATGGAACATAACGCTAAAAATAATGAATATTTGAGGAAATAATGTCTTTTATTGAATTGATACTCTTTTATATATATATATATATATATATATATATATATATATATATATATATATATATATATATATATATATATATATATATATATATATATATATATATATATATATGTTCACGGTATCCCTATACATCCCCTTCACGCACCCCATCATTTGTTACGTCAGGACGGACGAGTGGTAATAAGCGGACATGCGCCTTACCAATGTAGCAGTAGAGAATTACTGCGTACGGGAGAACAGTCAGTGAGTCGTCGAGTATGCTCGAACGTATGAACAAGTTGTTAACGTTGGAGCAATAAACGAAATTGGTCTAAATAGTTATTCTTATTTGTGAGTATCAAACCCTGTATTTAACATCAGAAGTGGGATTATCCCGTGTTCTACCCTGTGGCCATAAAATATCATGAATAAACATTAATATTATATAGTTAAAATGGAAGATGAAATTCATATTCGCCATGACAGTGAAGTGTCTGAGCAAAGTGTGGCTGATGAGGAAGATATCGGTTCAGTAAGTCCAAAACTAACAAAATTACAATGCCAAGAAACCGTAGTTAACTTGAGAGCGAGGCTGAACAACAATTATTAGAATTGACTCGTCAGTTCAAGATGGCGACGTCGACGTGTTATACACCAACGCCTAGCACATCTAGAACAGATGGAATTACTGCGCAGCCGTTGATGTCGACACTAGCGCTCACATCATTTAAGCTAACCATCTTCGGCCCTGACAAAAGCTTTCTGTGATGACCTAATTGTTTCTTTTCCCGAGAAAGAAACGCTAAAAAACTAAAACGAAATTGTGAGTCACTAACCGAGTTCGGTAACCAGAAATTACTCAGCATCAGCAGATTCCATGATAGCTTGGAATGAAATTCTTAGCATGTTTGACATAAACTAAACAGTGAGATTAAACCCAATAAAAAATGTACATGCATTTTCGGCTCTCGGAACGCAAGTTGTTTACACTATTGGGAGTTGTGATTTAATAGCTGTACTGCCGACCCTGACTCTAGAAATATACTTTATGGTTATTCCCGATATTGTTATGCCAAGCGATATCGATCTTATTATGGGATGGGAAGTGATTAGACGACTTTGCCTTAGAATCGAGAAAAATGCGATGGGCTTGAACTACATTATAACGAGCCAACTTGTTTACAGCAGGTGACCTTGTCGCTACAGAAGATTCTCAGTTTGCCGGCGGAGGGAAATTAAGGGACAAATATCAAGGGCCTTACACTGTTCGTACTCTAGTAACGAAAGATAGATATGTGCTACATAAACAAGGTCGACAGATGGCGGTAGCAGCTCATGAGTAATTACGATGTTGGCCTGCCACAAAATAAACAAAGAGTAAGATTAGTGATGTTTGTATGTTAACACTTTTATGATTTTTGTTGAATTGAATTGATTTTCTGGATGATTCGTTTTGTATAATTTATTGGTTACGTGAATGATTGCAATGCTGCCTAAAGTTTATTAAATGCAATGTAATACAGATGAATTATATTTATTATTGTTGCCGTTTTGAATAATTTATTAGTTATGTGTTGATTGCAATGCAACCTAAAGTTTATTGAATGCAATGTAATGCAAATGTATTACATTTATTATTGTTGTCTTTTCTTTTCGATATCGTGCATGGTGAAAGATAAATAAAAAATGGGTTAGTGGTGAATCCACTAGGTTAAAAACAAAAAGAAGTATCATTCAAATATTTAGAAATAAGTAGGAGGTGGCGATCCCACTCTGCTTTAAAAAAATGTTTGTGGCGCTTCCGCAGAAATGATAGTGGCGAATCCACTAGGTTAAAAAAAAACAGGTAGAATCATTAAATAAATTAAAAATAAGTAGGAGGTGGCGATCCCACTCTGCTTGAAGGAGAAACGTGACGGTCTCACGTTGCCTTATATGTTTGTGGCGATCACACAGACATGAAATAGATCATTAAATAAATTAAAAATAAGTAGGAGGTGGCGATCCCACTCTGCTTGAATAAAAAGTGGAACTTGACGATCTCACGTTGCCTTATATGTTTGTGGCGATCACACAGACATGAAATAGTTGCAGTACCATTAGGTTCAAAAAGGGTAGTAAAAGTAGGTTTAAAAGGTAGTAGGTACCATTAAATTACAGCAATGAATAGAAAATGTTATATTATAAAGTGAACCTCTATAAATACATAAGATGAAGTATGTATAAGTGGAAATACCACTTGGTATAAAAAAAAATCAATACGTAGTTGATTTAGATATAACGGAAATTCTGTTTCGTACTTGATGCTTACAAATGGACACAGTGCGAGGACGCAATAATCACAAGATGGCCGTGTTAACGGTATCTCTATAGATCCCCTTCACGCACCCCATCATTTGTTACGTGAGGACGGACGAGTGGTAATAAGCGGACATTACCATTACCAATGTAGCAGTAGAGAATTACTGCGCACGGGAGAACAGTCAGGGAGTCGTCGAGTATGCTTGAACGTATGAACAAGTTGTTAACGTATGGAGCAATAATCGGAATTGGTCTAAATAGTTATTCTTATTTATGTGTATCAAACCCTGTATTTAGCATATATATATATATATATATATATATATATATATATATATATATATATATATATATATATATATATATATATATATATATATATATATATATATATATATATATATATATATTTGAATTGATGAGGCCATTACTCGATGAAAATCAATTGTTAACATTTTTGAGAAATGAAACTCTGAGTTTAACGATTTAAAACAACAAAGTTGTACAACGCGTTTCGCTGACACCAAACCTTCTTCAGGTTGTTAAGTAACATAAAAATTCCCAGAAGCTACTTAACAATAAATTAGATGTGAACAGCTTCCCCTGTTCTATGAATAAAGGTAGTTTGTTCTTAGAATCCCAGAATGGATTTCCCAAATTTATAATTATTGTACTTTGCAAGCCTTGTATTAGATATTTTAGTTTTAGTTTGAAATTCGCAACTGAAGAAGCTGTAGTGTCAGCGAAACGCATTGTGCAACTGTGTTGTTTTCTTATATGTGAAAATCGTTAAACTCAGAGTTTCACATCTCGAACATTATATATATATATATATATATATATATATATATATATATATATATATATATATATATATATATATATATATATATATATATATATGCTTATGATTATAGTAATGATTATTATATCAAGGATTCTATTGAGGTTTCGGCAGTTTTTAATAGGATTAAGTTACCTGAGGGTTACGTTTTGACGAATTTGGATGTTGTCTCTTTATTTAATAATGTTTACCTAGATTTTTGCTGACTAGTAATTGATAAAAAATGGGGTCGTGTTAGCACTCATTGCAGTATTGATAAGGATACTTTTTTTCAACTAATAACTTTTTTATTTAATAATACTTCATTTTCATTTAATAACAAATTTTACAAACAGATTTTTGGAACACCTATGGGAGCAAAGATTAGTCCTATTCTCGCGATGTATGTCATGGATGACGTGTAAGATGGGATCTTGCAGGTTTTTCTTTTAATATTTTCTTTATTAAAAAGTATGTTGATGACTTAATTGTATAGGAGAAGGTGGTAATGTGGCCCCTGCAGGTATTTCGGCCCCCTTCAATATTTGTTTATTGAAACAGTGCCATCTGGTGAGAAGCAGTAAAAGTGGTAGATAACGTGACTAAGGTGATTTATATCTAAAGCCGACGCTAGAGGGCTTTTCATATTTTTGTAATTCAAACAAGTCGTAACGGATACTGGCGAAAACTTTTCACGTGCGTTGTTTGTAATCCATAATTGTTCAACAAATTGATTCTGGATGCACCTGCCGCATTCATTGCACGTAGAGAACGTTAGTAACTTGGATTGTAAGGTTAGTATCATTCAATAAGTTGTTCATTTAAAAACTTATCATGTGATTGTGAAATGTCCCTAATTGTTAATATGGCCCCCTATTATTGTATGTATTATGACCCCGGGGGGCCATATTAGATATACGTGTGACTTCATTCTTTATTTTGTTTTGCTTCTGGTTTCAGATGCCGCGAAAGAGCTTAACGCCTACTTCGAAAAAAATTAAATAAACATGGGATCCAGAAAAAATGAAACAAGCTGTTCAAGCCGTCCGAGATAAAACTATCGGTTATAAAAAGCAGTAAAAGCTTTTGCTGTCCCTAGATCTACGTTGGGACGTCTTGTAAAAGATACTGGAGAATCTTTAGACGTGATAGTGAATAAATCACTTGGAAGGAGGCCTATCTTGCCACCTCATTTAGAGAAACGTTTACTGGACTATATATTGCACATGGAGTCGAAATTTTATGGATTGACTAGACAGGATGTCCGACGGGCTGCTTACAGGCTAGCCTTGAAATATAACATAGCGAACAACTTCAGAAATAATATGGCAGGCAGAGCTTGGTTAGACCATTTTCTGAATAGATACAAGTATGTATTATCTCTGCGTAAGCCAATGGGTACGTCACAAGCTCGTGCCCATGGATTCAATAAAGATGCGTTTAAAGACTTTTTTGACATCTTAGAAGCCGAAATGACGAAAGCACACTACCCTCCAGGTCGCATATACAATGTCGATGAATCTGGACTGACGGTAGTCCAAACCAAAATTCCACAAGTCATAGGAAAGAAAGGAAAACGACTAATTGGAGCCTTGACGGCAGCAGAACGAGGTTCACTTATGACTATTGTGTGTTGTATGAGTGCATCGGGTATTTTTATACCCCCTTTGATGATTTTTCCACGGAAGAACTTTTCAGATGTTTTAATGAAAGGTGCCCCACCGGGAGCCATTGGAAAAGTCCATCCATCAGGATGGATTCAAAGCAACTTATTCACGGAATGGTCTGAGCACTTTATTCAAAAGACAAACCCATCCGAAGCCAACTCATTGCTGCTTATTTTAGATGGACATTACAGCCATACACGCAACGTAGATGTCATAGACCTGGCCCGCGAGAAACACGTGACGATCATCAGCCTCCCACCTCACACAACCCATAAGCTCCAACCTCTGGATAAAACTTTCATGGGTTCACTCAAAACTCATTACAGCGAAGAGATTCGTCAGTTCATGATCCATTCTGAAAGAATTTTGAAGCCCCATGATATAGCAGAACTTTTTGGTCGAGCTTATCTGAAGAGTTCCACGGGAGAAATAGCAGTAAATGGTTTTCGTGCCACGGGCATATACCCATTCAATCCACAAATCTTAACCGATGTTGATTTTTTGGCAGATGCACAAAATAACGCAAGCACCACGTCTGTCACAAGTGATTCTAATAATCAGACAGAAGCAGAAGTTGTCCAGGATTCGGCTGAGAGGTTTGAAACTGTCGAAAGCCAGTCAGAAGACTTGGATATTTTTCCTGTTCCTGGAAGGAAGACTTCTAACAGAGGGAGAAAAACTACGACTGCAAAGGTTATAACGTCTTCTCCTTACAAAAACCAGTTGTCGGAATCCTTGCAATTAGCAGAAACTCGAAGAGGACGAGGACGAGTACAAGTACGTGGACGTAGCCGGGGTAGAGGGCATGTTTGCGGACGTGAACCCATCAGCTCTGATGAGAGTGACAGCTCGAATGACCATGAAATCAGGAGCAATAGCAGTGATAACTCAGATTATGGAGACAATCTGCAAGTAGATAGGCCTGCCGAAAATGAAGATGTAAATTGTATTTTCTGCGACACTGCTTACTCCGATGATCGACGAGGCGAAGAGTGGATACAATGCCAAAGTTGCCTTCTGTGGGCTCATAACGCCTGTGCGGGGCCTGAAGGAGAGCACTATATCTGCGATTTTTGTCGTTAATTTTTTCGTACTTTTAATATGGCCCCCAGGGTGTCATAATACCCTCTCCATATCTCAACTAGTTGAATTTGTACTTTTTTAAAATAATAAATTTTCACATCAAATTAATTGGATTTCATCAAATACAAACTCAAACACAAATGAATAGGTAATTTCTCAATCTTTTAACGAATAATATCAATTTATAGACCTATTATTTCTAATATTATAAGCTAAAAACAAAATGGGGGGTCACATTACCACCTTCTCCTCTAGTTTTACCAATTGGCGGAAATAACGATGTGGTTGACGTCTTTAATAGTTATGATTCCTTCATACAGTTCACCATAGAACTTGAGGATGAGGAACATAGTGTTCCCTTTCTGGACACAAAATTTCGTCGTACAAGGGATAATATCATAGTAATTAACTGGTATAGAAAACCTATTACCTTATTATTACCTACTCTTAAGACGTCTATTGTCACACATATATTATACTAAAATTCGAGTCTCATGATTACTATTACTTTTGTTCCAGTTTAGTTTAAAGAACTAAAAAAACATGTTTTGATATAGAACCGAACTATAAAGTAGAAAATAATATATTGTATTGTGGGCGAGGTAATTATTGAAAAATATAAGTTTTTCAAAAGAAAATAAATTATTTTCGTTTTAATTATTTATTACAACCCAATAGATATACATTTAAATATATTTGCGTAACTATTTTGTTTGGTTTTTTTGCATTTAGCATCTGAAGAAGTTTAAGTTTCCCCGAAACGTCCGTCATGCGTATTTCATTTAATAAATGTGTGAATTGTTTTTGGGAACCATTGTTTTATTATATTTTGTTTAAGTAAGAGAATGGTTGTTCTTGATGCATATGTAATAGCAATAATTTAATAATTTTCATATAGAAATGGCATGTTTAAATTGATTTTGAAACTGTATGAAGTAAGCAAGTTTTTCAAATAGTTGGCCACCCAGGTTATCATACATTTTTTTTCACCATTCCCAAACTTAGCCATTAAGAAAACGGAAAACAAAATTTTAGTTTTTAAAAAATTTTGAAAAAAATCAGCATATATTTATACGAGGATTTATTTATATCTAGCCTAGACCGATGCCATGGATAAAGGAAATATTGCGTTACGCAATAATTATATAGTATTTTATCGAGTCTGTTTAAGAGTGTAACGTGTACGTGTAAAATATATATATTAAACAGAAAAGTACGTACACTCAAGCATAGAGCAGTCTAAAGTAGTCACTAAGTATAGAAGGGAGATCGACGCGCTTAGATAATCACTCTCGCGCTTGAACGGACGAATCATGCTTTCATTTACTGAGGGTGTTTTTCCTGACTTGCTTAAGGTCGTAGTGGTTAAGCCACTGTACAAGAAAGATGATGTAGAGGAGTTAAATAATTACCGGCCTATAAGTTTACCTACCTCGTTTTCGAAAGTTTTTAGGAGGATTCTTGCAGACAGGCTTCTTAGTTTCTTCAGAAGGTTCAAGATTATTGTCAGCTGTCAGCATGGTTGTGTGCGGAATAGGGATACAGAAACGGCAGTCTTTGAACTGACTACTGCCAAACTCATTGCCCTTGAGGAGGGTGAGGTACCGTTAGGACTATTTTACGATTTATCGAAAGCTTTTGATCTTATTGATCACAAATTGCTCCAATTCTTTCTTGAAGCGGGTGAGATTAGAGATAGACAGCTGGATTTAATTTACACCTCACAAATATTAAACAGAGAGGTGTTGTTGAGAGGTGGTGTTTCATATGTATCGGAGGACCCAGTGCTCACGAAGGTAGTATTATGGGGCCACTTTTGTTTGTAGTCTTCATAAATTCGCTTCCGGGTGATTACTCTTATAATGCCTGTAACGCTATTATGATTGCCAACGACACGAATTTCCTCATAAACTCAAAGAATGACAAGGTTGCTTTGATTTCTGCAAGATCAGTTATCAATAAAGTGGGAAATTGGTGCTATAATAACAAACTAAAAATCAATCTACTAAAAATTGAGAGTGTCTTTTCTTTGGTCATACCGATCAAAGATTGTTTTTCCGAAGTTTGTTGGTAATGTCGAGAAGCAGGTACTAGTGGGGGATTCCGTCAGTTTCCTCAGCATTGCTTTAGACAATAATTTGAGATGGGACATTCATATTGATCAGCTTAGAAAGAAGCTGAATTCTGTCTCCTTTACCTTTTTCATGTAAAGAGATCTGGCTCACTTGCATGTACTAAAAGATCTATATTTTGCTAATGACCAATCTATTCTTTCTTATGCTTAATATTCAGGGAAGGCTCCATCCACTCTAATAGTCTCTTCATTTGCCAAAAATGGAAAGTTAGATATATGCTTCGTCTCGACTATAAACAATCTTGTCCATTTAGCATACATCCCTCACTTTTTAGTGCCAGTATATATACAAAATAAAAATCAAAATTATTATGCAGAATTTAATTTAATTTTTATCAAAAGTTTTGATAAAGCCACGAATGTCGTGGCGAAACGTCAACTTTTTAATAAAATCGAGTTTTCTGAGATTCGACAAGCCTGTTATTGCTAATAATTATCAAGAGATTAGAAATAGTTCACAGGCAACAACAATTCGAATAAATAATTATATATATATATATATATATATATATATATATATATATATATATATATATATATATATATATATATATATATACGAGGATGTATTGATATCTAGTTAGCCTAGACCGTTGCCATGGTTAAAGAAAATATTGCGTTACTGTCATATTCTTATATATTATGCGCATGTAGCATAATTTGTTATCTGGATACATATGTTATTGTAACGCTTCTTCTGTCAAGTATCGGATGTGATATAAGTGAGATTCAATAAACGTATACAATAATTAAAGTTCTTATTATTATTACATCGAATGATTCACGAATATACGACAGTTACCATAGAAACGAAGAACAACTTATAAGAAGTATCAGTGTAAATTTTCATGTCAAAAGGTCAAAACCGAGTTGCACAATAAAATTTGAGGAAAAGGTCGACCGAAATTGTTACTATCGAAAAAGAGGTGACTTTTCCGCAGAAGATAAAGACGGAAAGGCCAGTTTCTGTGTATCTCCCGTAAATAACGATGCAGGTCATGAGACCATTGAATTGGATTAAAAATAATATCTAAGGCACTAAATATGAACAATAGAAGAACCGCATTTGATCTGTGCCCAGTTTGAAAAAGATGCAGACTTCTCGAGCCGTATTCTCACTATGGATCGAACTTGGGTATATTTCTACGACGCATAAACAAACCAACGATGGAAGGGAGACACTCAGGTTCTCCAAGGCCCAAGAAATTTCTCATTCACAAATCTGCTAGACAAGTTTTCGCTTAATTTTTTTTTTTTGGGATTTCCAATGAGTAATCATGATTGATTTTCTGGATAAGGCTAGAACAATAACTGGAAATTACTTTACGAAGTTACTGACCAGTCTACAAAAAAATTTTGAGATTAAAAGGCGCGGAAATTTTGTTTTTGCTGGAAAACGCCCCAGCATACAGATCGCATTCCATGAAAACAATTCTTGATTTAGGAACACAACCCTTATTTTGTAGTTCCTCAACTGAAGCTGAGTTCAAGTTTAAAAGCACACACACCCTGCATCAACCGCTTTGGGTTTTAGCAGGCGGACATACACATGTACGAGGAGCCTGGTTTGCAAAGCAAAATTAATTAATGTTTTGAAGACTCTAGAAGCATTGCAAGTTTTTTGTAATAAAAATATCAAATTGAAAGGAGCGTATATTGAATAATAAAAAACTTTGACTCTCAAATTTTATTTGCTTTTATAGTAGGTTAAGAAATTTTTCAATACACATTATATACATATATATATATATATATATATATATATATATATATATATATATATATATATATATATATATATATATATATATATATATAATATATATATAATGTATCATTAACAACCTATTTTGCCTATTTCCATTCGATAATTTCATATGGAATCCTGCTTTGGGGAACGTCAACTAACACAAACGATTTGATGGTACTACAGAAAGAAAGCTGTAGAGAAGCTTTCAAACATTCAAAAATACTTACGGCCCCTTCAGTGTATATTCAATAACCAACATAGATTTCCACTGAATGGAACATTTCATGGCATTTATACAAGAAACCGAAATCAACTTCTAATTCCTCTTCATATGAAAAAGAAGTCTCAGCAAGGAATAGATTATTGGGGACCGAAGCTGTATAATCATATACCAAAGGAAATAAAAGCAACAACAAGACCAGGATCCAAATTTATATATACAGGGTATCGCACCGGGAACTGAATCGATCGATATAGAACAAAGTACGGATCAGAAAATTCAGAAAATTTAGATGATCACTAATTTCATTATGGCCAATCCAACCAAAACAATTACAAGCAGCTGACACTTCCGCTTGTACCGGATGTCGATACCAACTTGCTTATTTCAAATGGAACACCCTATATATTTTAGAGTTTTCGAAAAGAGCATGAAATTCAGAGTTGAAAATGTGAAGAATACTCTATGCCTAAACCTAGCCGTTTCAGAGATATTTGAAATTTCATAGAAAATTTGACAGGTGCAACGGTTTACATGAACCGGTATAACTTTCTTGCTGTAAAAGATAGTGTTGTGCGGGTTAAGGTTACAACTTTTCGAAATATTTGTGATTTCATTAGAAATTCATGAATTGTTGTAATCATTTCATCAAAATAGCCATGATTAGAAACAATCAGTCATTATGTTATGTCAAAATATGCCAGCACGTTTAAATTATATCAACGAAAACTTTTTTATTTGTTTATTGTGATAAAGTAATAACAGGAACTTGCAGCCCATTTGTACTCGATATCCAGAGAAACGGAAAATAACACTGTAACATGCGTATTAATCGAATTGAAGATATGGCATGAACTAAAATAGTAGAGATAAGATCAATGTAAAATATCATTTCATTTTAATTTAATAAATGCTCAAAATTCCGCCCTCAAACCTCGACACATTTTTCGCACCTTCAGATTAGTTCCTCATGGGTAGCTCTTCTAATTGAATCCTGTGATATGTTTTGAAAGGCATTTCTTACTCGCTGCATACAATCCTCAATGGTTGTTAATGGGCTCTCATAAACTTTATTTTCAATAGTTCCCCAAATAAAATAATCCAGAACTGATAAATCGGGCGATCTAGGAGGCCATAAAAAAAGTCCATTATTGGCAATCCATTGATCATGAAAAATGTCTTGTGAATAATTATTAATTAAATATGGTAAATTTTGCTTCATCTGTCCATATAATATTTCCTAAATAAGAATCGTCGCCCTCAGACCTTATTAGAATAAACTCACAAAAATTCTGTCTCCTTTAATCCTTGAACCATATGGAATAAAAACGGATGAAACTTATGTTTTAATAAGATTCTGTGAATTGAATCCTTGCATAGTCCCGATTCCAGAGCAGCTTGTCTTAATGACATCCTTGTAAATGCATGAAAATATCCCAGAATGACTATTTCTCTGTTTTCGTTATCTACAATAGGCTTTCTTCTTTGAATTTTTGCCTTGACAGATTTTTAAATTTTTAAAATTTTCCAGTATGCGTTTTACAATGTTTGGTGGCGGTTTCTGTCTCTCTGGATATCGAGTAGCAAATGTGCTGCAAGTTCTTGATATTACTTTATTACATTATCCATAAATAATAAACAAATTTTAAAAGTCTTCGTAAGTATAATTTAAACGTGCTGGCATTTTTCGACGTAAGATAATGACTGATTGTTTCTAATCATGGCTATTTTGATGAAATGATTACAACAATTCATGAATTTCTAATAAAATCACAAATATTTCAAAAAGTTGTAACCTTAACCCCCACAATGCTAATATCAGAAAAAAGGGAATTCAATTTTACACAACTTGACGTAAAAAAATACAGGGTGTTCCATTTGACCTAAACAAGTTTTCGCGGTTTGAAGTTGACGAAATGTAACGCGAAAAACGGAACACTTGGTATGATATTATTGAATTAATTTCAGTTGTAGGAAGTAGTTCTTTTTGTGTTCTTTTCATGTGACAAGAAGCAAATGAGTATCTTTTACAGGAAGAAAGTTATACCGGTTCATGTAAACCGTTGCACCTGTCAAATTTTCTATAAAATGTCAAATATCTCTGAAACGGCTAGGTTTAGGCTAGGGTATTCTTCAAATTTTCGACTCTTTTTTAAGCTCTTTTCGAAAACCCTAAAATATATAGGGTGTTCCATTTGAAATAAGCAAGTTGGTATCGACTTCCGGTATAAGCGGAAGTGCCAGCTGCTTGTAATTATTTTGGTCGGATTGGCCACACCGATATTAGTAATCATCTAAATTTTCAAAATTTTCTGATCCATACTTTGTTCTATATATCGATCGATTAAATTCCCGGTGCGACACCCTGTATATATATATATATATATATATATAATTATATATATATATATATATATATATATATATATATATATATATATACATATATATTTGTGTGTGTGTGTGTCACCGGAAGATAATAAGATTCGCAAGTTTATAAATTTCCTAGGAAATTTATAAACCTTCACAGGATTCTAAAGGAGAGATAAATTGTATTATTTTACGCCCACATTTTCGCAAATTTATCGATTTACGACGTATCGCGGTAAATTTATAAACTAACGGATATCCATTCGTGAGATTCTAAACGGTAAGATTCACACTGCTTTCTGATTGGTCGATGTTGAGAGTCTATCATTTTAATGACATTTTCAATTTTTTCCTCAGTCCATTCCTACTTCTTACTATTTTGGTCATGGCCACGATAAAACTATAGTAGCTCTGTGGTAAATTTCACTTCGTCGACAAATTTTCTGGCATTTACCGCACTATCTTCACCATTTTGGCTGTCCGCAGCTTCTAGGTCGCTCATTATGGGTCTAGTTTAGTAACCTTAGCAAAATTAAACTGTTTTCACAGTTCCAACACAGTTAAAACAGTTATTACACAGTTACAACATTAAAAACTTTACAAAAACACACGAGCAACTGGTTTGTTTATGTTCCGTGGCGAGGAAGGAGATGGAACATGTGACTTATTCCACCAATCAAAGCGCACATGGCGTTTGGTTATAGCTTACTTATAATTTTACGCAAGAGTTCGGTAAGTTTATCAATTTGCGAAAATGTGGGCGTAAAATGATACAATTTACCTCTCGTTTAGAATCCTATGAAGGTTTATAAATTTCCTAGGAATATATATATATATATATATATATATATATATATATATATATATATATATATATATATATATATATATATATATATATATATATAAATGAGATTGAATCCTCGCTTAGCTCTTGGTGAAACATGATTAAATATTAATAATTCAAATCAAAACACTTGGCTTACTGTTTCACAAATATATATTGAAAATTAATAAAAATTAACAAAAAATGTTTCGGGTAGTGAACCCATTCTCAAGACTAATACAGGAGAGATGACAGCAAATTTATTTATAAAACTGAGGAAATGAGAGGGGAGAAATGGAATTCTAATTGATCGTTCACTATAGTTTGTTGATTTTTGAAAGAGCTGGTTATCTCCAAAGCTTCTAAAAGGTCGAGACGTTTTCCTTTATTACCTGCATGTAAACATTTAGTTTTATCCATACCTATGAAGTGATTGTTCTGAATGCAATGCTCGGAAAAACCAGTAGTATTCTTATTAAATAGAATTGACCTTTTATGTTCATCTACTCGGGTTTGTATTTTTCTACCTGTTTGATCGATGTAGAAGGCAGGACAGGACATTCACTACAGAAGATTTTATATATTCCGCTACTTTCTTCAACCTTATTCTTTTCCTTATCATTTACCAAAAGTGACTTGATATTTCTTTTATTCGTGCAAATAATTTTAATGTCATTTTTTATCAATCTATCGTTCAACCATAATAAAAATGATATAAAACATTCAGCCGTTAACAGTGAATTAGCCATAAATTCAACAGGTATGACTAATTCAAACTATGAAAAAACTATATGTGCCAATATCTTATCAAAACCACAAAGTACAAACAAATCAAGAGAATGTTTTTCCATTAAGCATTTAAAGTCCAAAATTTCAGAGAATAATTTAATAATATGTAAATCCGACAAAGGAAATACAGTAACTATCATGAATAAAGAAATCTACGTTGAAAAATCAGAAATGTTGTTAATTAGTCAAAATTTCATTAAACTCAAAAATGATCCTACAGTCAAATTTCAAGCGGAAGTAAAAACTCTTATACAAAATTGTGAAAATATTTTTCAAGGTATTAATAAGACATTTTTGATCATTATGAATCCTCGTATACCTATCCTATACTTATACTCTACCGAAGATACATAAAATCAATTGTCCTATGCGGCCGATTGTTTCTTATATCAATGCACCAGCTTACAAATTATGTTAATATCTCAACTCAAAATTACCCATTAATTCAATTTAACCCTACATACAGAATTAAGAACTCTCTAGAACTAATTAGTGAATTAAAAGTTCGTAAAATCCCACTTAATGCAAAACTGATTTCCTTTCACGTAGTTAATTTGTTTCCATCTATACTTGATGAAGAAGTTAAAAATATTATCAACAGAAATTTGCAATTGAATAATGAAATATCTCAGGAAATTCGAAAAGAAACGTTGTCCGCTTTATATCTATGTTTGAAACAAAGTTATTTTAAATTCAATGACATATTATATCAACAGTCAGACGGCTTACCAATGGGGCCACCTTTGTCACCTTTATTAAGTGAAATATTTATGTCCTACTTAGAGAATAAAATTTTCAACTCGAATAACATCTTGACAAACAATGTTTCTTTTTGGAGAAGGTACGTAGATGATATTTTTTGTATCTGGGTTGGTTCTGATAGACAATTGGATAATTTTCTGAAATACATTAACTCTTTTTACACATCTATTAAATTTACGAAAGAAAAAGAAAACAAACAAAAAACCTTGATCTTTTTAGATCTTCAAATTACAAGGAATAGGGACGTTTTGACATTTGATATATATAGAAAACCTACTTGCACAGATACATTAACACCCAATGATAGTAGTCAGCCGTTGAAAATAAAACTTAGTGCTTTTCATTCCTTTGTACACAGACTTCTATCTATTCCTCTCTCTGAAGAAAATTTCAAAAAAGAAGTTAATACCTTAAAAATATTAGCATTAAATAACGGTTACAATGAAATCATAATAGATAAACTTATTTGGAAAAATCTTTTAAATCCAATTTATCCCACATCAGCTATACGATCTGAACAAAAATATCATTTTATTAACTTTATACCACGCCTTAGTGTTCTTATTTGTGATAGATTGAAGAAAAATGACATTAAAATTATTTGCACGAATAAAAGAAATATCAAGACACTTTTGGTTAATAATAAGGAAAAGAATAAGGTTGAAGAAAGTAGCGGAATATATCAAATCTTCTGTAGTGAATGTCCTGTCCTGCCTTCTACATTGGTCGAACAGGTAGAAAAAAACAAACCCGAGTAGATGAACATAAAAGGTCAATTCCATTTAATAAGAATACTACTGGTTTTTCCGAGCATTGCATTCAGAACAATCACTTCATAGATATGGATAAAACTAAATATTTACATGCAGGTAATAAAAGAAAAAGTTGTAACGTGTAAATTCTCCACTTAAATACTACTACCGAACTATGCACTCAAATACCGTGATCCCTCGCTATAAAACGCCTGAATGAATGACCTGCATACAAGAGAGTATGGGGATAGAGATAGAGTTGGATTTCCACGTGAAACACAGGATATCGGTCTCTTTAGCCAAGTTACTATTGAACAAGTAATATCGTTAACTAATAGAATTATATTCAATATCAATTGAACGTGTATTAAAGTTTATTAAAATTTATTAAATATCTGTGGCGTCTGATAGACGCTACTTGGTCTGGGTTTGAAGTTCACCTTGGTTAGAACTAAAAGACAAGTTGTTTGAAGATTGAAATTCACCTTATTTGGAGTTTACAAAAGAAACCACCTTGTCTGGGACTAACATCCACCTTGGCAACCCACAGCTGGAGCTACCAAGAACTTGGGACAAAGATAGGGCAGAAGTCAACAATCCACCCAAGGAAAACGTCGACAGAATATATATTAAAACATAAAGTCTCATCAATTTATGTAAAAGAGAACAGTAAATACCTTTCATTTTACCTAGTTGTTATTATTACTGTGAACAAATCAGAACCGTTATATGTTTAACCAATCTCCCTGCTAGCCAGGGCATAAATAGCTTTCAAAAGGGAGGTTGGTTACATAATTGAATTTTTTTTTTTTTTTTTAGTAACATCAGCATATCTGATTTTTCTTTATTGTGATTTATAGTTTCAATGTTGAATTTTCTAATCTTGATAACCCATAGTCAGAAATTAGGGGTTGATAATTTTTCGTGTTTTTTTTTATTGCTATCGTTTTAAATATTTTTAATATTCATAGTCAAGCTATGTATTTTTCGATTTTGACTTGTCTTATTATAGACACTTTTTTTCTCTTTCAATTATCTTTCAGTTTTCTCTTTCAATTATCTGTCAGTCGTGTATTGCGTTGAGGTTTATCTTTGCTGGTGTGTCGACATACATATCTTATCTTTATCTAGTGTGTAGGCACTCAGTGTATCTTGAGTTTATGAGAACTCGTACCTTCTCAACGAATACAGATCTGCTGATATATTTTCTTGATTTACCGATTTTAACTTTTCTTATTTTTATTTATCTTTAAATTTTATCGATGACTAACAAGTCAAGTATTTTAGTGTTCCTTATATCTTATGTGTTAAGCATATATTTTTTGCTGTTTTAAATTATTTTACCTTGTACCTTTTATTTGTAACTTACCTTAGTATCTTATAAATTTGTTGTATCTTGACGTTTTGATTTTTCTTTTACAGGTTTTCAAACATGATTTTCTTCACGATAATGCACTATAAAAACTTCTCATAACTTTATCGAATTAATTTTTCTCTCATTTTTAATTGACTATACGCTTCATTTTCTTTTTTAATTTCAAAATTTTTTTTGTAACTTCAAAGTTAAAGAAAAAAAAATAATTTTTTTTTGGAAAATTATTTTTTTTTTTACCTTGGCGAAGGGGGTGTGTAACGTGTAAATTCTCCACTTAAATACTACTACCGATCTATGCACTCAAATACCGTGATCCCTCGCTATAAAACGCCTGAATGAATGACCTGCGTACAAGAGAGTATGGGGATAGAGTTGGATTTCCACGTGAAACACAGGATATCGGTCTCTTTAGCCAAGTTACTATTGAACAAGTAATATCGTTAACTAATAGAATTATATTCAATATCAATTGAACGTGTATTAAAGTTTATTAAAATTTATTTAATATCTGTGGCGTCTGATAGACGCCACTTGGTCTGGGTTTGAAGTTCACCTTGGTTAGAGCTAAAAGACAAGTTGTTTGAAGATTGAAATTCACCTTATTTGGAGTTTACAAAAGAAACCACCTTGTCTGGGACTAACATCCACCTTGGCAACCCACAGCTGGAGCTACCAAGAACTTGGGACAAAGATAGGGCAGAAGTCAACAATACACCCAAGTAAAATGAAAGGTATTTACTGTTCTCTTTTACATAAATTGATGAGACTTATCTTTATGTTTTTATATATATTGTCGACGTTTTCCTTGGGTGGATTGTTGACTTCTGCCCTATCTTTGTCCCAAGTTCTTGGTAGCTCCAGCTGTGGGTTGCCAAGGTGGATGTTAGTCCCAGACAAGGTGGTTTCTTTTGTAAACTCCAAATAAGGTGAATTTCAATCTTCAAACAACTTGTCTTTTAGCTCTAACCAAGGTGAACTTCAAACCCAGACCAAGTGGCGTCTATCAGACGCCACAGATATTTAATAAATTTTAATAAACTTTAATACACGTTCAATTGATATTGAATATAATTCTATTAGTTAACGATATTACTTGTTCAATAGTAACTTGGCTAAAGAGACCGATATCCTGTGTTTCACGTGGAAATCCAACTCTATCCCCATACTCTCTTGTACGCAGGTCATTCATTCAGGCGTTTTATAGCGAGGGATCACGGTATGTGAGTGCATAGTTCGGTAGTAGTATTTAAGTGGAGAATTTACACGTTACAAAGTCTCGACCTTTTAGAAGCTTTGGAGATAACCAGCTCTTTCAAAAATCAACAACCTATAGTGAACGATCAATTAGAATTCCATTTGTCCCCTCTCATTTCCTCAGTTTTATAAATAAATTTGCTGTCATCTCTCCTGTATTAGTCTTGAGAATGGGTTCACTACCCGAAACATGTTGACAACTTTTTGTTAATTTTTATTAATTTTCAATATATATTTGTGAAACAGTAAGCCAAGTGTTTTGATTTGAATTATTAATATTTAATCATGTTTCACCAAGAGCTAAGCGAGGATTCAATCTCATTTATATATATATATATATATATATATATATATATATATATATATATATATATATATATATATATATATATATATATATATATATATATATAATGAATTCGATGGACGATGAATCAACTCTGTGGTAGTTCATATTTATATTAAAAATTGAATAATAAGAAAACAACTTGTGTCTAAAAACCACAAAATGAAAATAACTTTTTTTTCGACTAGTTTCGCCTGTTACAGCATTATCAAGACTGAATACATAATTGCAAAGACATCGCTTGAAAATATAAGTATTTCGGTTCGGTACCTGGGGGTGGTAAAATGTAATCGATGGGTCCAAGTTATCAGAGATTTAACAGTGGGGAGTGGTTTAAGTCTAACTGGTCATTGAGAAGAATGTAATTATGGGATTTTTGGATCTTGTTTATTTCCATGGCTTCCAGGAAGTTCATTATCATACCTTTATCACAGTAATGAAGAATTTTTGGTTTGAAAGAGGATGAGATGTTATGTTTTTTTGACTCTAGATGTTCCCTAAATGCTGATTGTCCGTTTTTTAGATGTTCTTTTAGCCTGGTTTCAAAACATCTCCCGGTCTGACCTTATGTTGAATTACATTCTTCACAGTCCATTCTATAAATTCCTGTTCTCTTCATTGGATCGACTTTTGACATTTTGTTATTAAAAATCATTCTATCCAATCTGCTGTGACTCGAAAAAGCAATATTAACAATGATTTTCCACTAAAGATGATAAATAGTTTAATTTCGAAAAAAGAGAAACATTTTATCAATTTGAAATTATATGGACCATACTGCAATAACAAAATTGTACAAAAGTTTGTGAGCATCCCTTATACGCACATCCCCTCTTCGAAGATCATTCAATTCTTTAAAAACAATAATTTGAATACTGCTTTTTCGGGTCACAGCAGATTGGATAGAATGATTTTTAATAACAAAATGTCAAAAGTCGATCCAATGAAGAGAACAGGAATTTATAGAATGGACTGTGAAGAATGTAATTCAACATATATAGGTCAGACCGGGAGATGTTTTGAAACCAGGCTAAAAGAACATCTAAAAAACGGACAATCAGCATTTAGGGAACATCTAGAGACAAAAAAACATAACATCTCATCTTTTAAACCAAAAATTCTTCATTACTGTGATAAAGGTATGATAATGAACTTCCTGGAAACCATGGAAATAAACAAGATCCAAAAATCCCATAATTACATTCTTCTCAATGACCAGTTAGACTTAAACCACTCCCCACTGTTAAATCTCTGATAACTTGGACCCATCGATTACATTTTACCACCCCCAGGTACCGAACCGAAATACTTATATTTTCAAGCGATGTCTTGGCAATTATGTATTCAGTCTTGTAACAGGCGAAACTAGTCGAAAAAAAAGTTATTTTCATTTTGTGGTTTTCAGACAAGTTGTTTTCTTATTATTTAATTTTTAATATATATATATATATATATATATATATATATATATATATTTATATATATATATATATATATATATATATATGTATATATATATATATATATATAATTGAAAAGGAAATCTTTGCTGAGTTATTTAAGTAAACTATAGGTTCTTGGGATGGCAGCAATAAAACACGTCATTTACTCTTTTTTTTTCAGCTCGAGCTTTCGAGTTTGCTTTATCTCATCATCAGGAGCGCTACAAGACTTTAGTTAATAAGCTTATGCATTTGATAAAATATAGAGCAATATAATTTAACTTACAGGAGTTGAGTTTCTGTTTTAACAAATTAACTATCATTTAGGTTTCAAAGAAAAAAAACGGTAAGAAAGCCAGCATGAAATGCGCTTACTTAATGTTCATCACATAAGAGTGATTCAAGGAGGAACACTGGTGCTTGTGCTCTAGCGGACCATGAAAATTCATTGGGCCATCATATAAATTACAATGAGGTCGAAATATTTGACAGCGAAAGAAACACAATCACGAGGAAATTCCTGGAAATGGCTCGAATCGCCCAGGAACCTCACACTATGAATAGGAAAGTGGATATTGACCACATACACAATTTACTCAAACTTGATACTCATGGACAAGGATATAAGAAGTTCGAGAGGGGGGCGTGCTTTTAAATAGGCTGTTGATTGGGCTTCTGCTGGTCGTTGTTTTTACGTTTATTATTTGTTTTGTGATTCTTGTAAATTGACTACTCCCTTTTTATATTTTTTGGTCTTCTTCTATTTGTATGTTTTGACTAAGTTTACAGTCAGATTTTCGTTTGTTTTTACTTTTGTTTATACATGTTTTGTATTATTTAGATATTGATCACACTCGAGTTGAGTTGGTTATAATGTCACCGCAAAAAACCAGCTTGGGAGTATTGACATTTCACACTTTTTAGACATTTGACGGATACGTGAATATAATAAATTAATGTATATAATTTCGATTCTTATATATACTGTTGCAAATTTGTATATATATATATATATATATATATATATATAGTGTGTCCACTATAAGAAATTACCACACCTGTAAAATCGTTATTATTTGATCGATTCTGAAATTTTTTTTTTGTTGGAAAGGTATATGAAATGTCCATCTAACAAGGGAGTAATTATATTTTTAGGCTGTTATCGTGGCCAACTGCGATCAATTTTACAGACCCATAATTAGAAATGTACTATTAGGGATTTTTTTTCTCAAAAAATAATGATGGATTATAAATCAGAATTACTTGAAACCAGGGGCGGCTATTCAAAGGCGGCTAAGGAGGCTAAGCCTCCTCAATAATATTCCGTTTATCACTAATATATTATATTGAATAGTCAGCATTCAGCATATTCATATTAATCAAAATCATATTATTTTATGCACCTACCTTCCTTTCAACCTACATTATATAATGGTATTTACATTTACTGCATTTCATTCATTTCAAGGTTTGTGGCAACGCTGCGGAGGCTTAGAAAGGTATATTCTCAAAGTTCATTATGCCTGCCACAGAAAAGCAAACAACGGTGCAAATACTCCGAATGAATACTTCATTGCAATAGAAAAGCAAAACACATGTAAATGGCAACACCGATAGATCCTGAGTCTCATACAATGTCGACCAATCACAACTATAGAATTTCGGGTAAAATCGAGTGAATTCGTTGGAAATTAATTTAATCGTAGTGTGATCGTAGTGACTAATGGCCGACAACAGCTTGTTTACTTATATTGCTCGCGTATTGTTTTAAAATGAGTTTGGTTACTGAAGTTAATTTCAAAAATTTCAATGGTGACTTAGTGGAATATTTGTTATCCCATAACTTTAGTGCACTAAGTTATGAGGATAAAGTTTTGATAAAAACATTGCGACCTACCCCTGAATTAAACAATTTGGTGCAGCGTAACAGACAACAAAACCGCGGTTTTAATACAAGAAATTATGAGAGACATCCTTGCCTAACCGGATCACAGGTAAAAAATAAATTATTTTGTTGGCAGTGTTTACTTTTTACTAGGGAAAATGTCTCTGTTTGGGGCCGCTTAGGATTTGAGGATTTAATTCTATAGTTGAAAGTGAGGAATTTTTCACCGATAAAGTAACTTTAAATACCGCACGCGGATTAATATCTTACTTACAAGATAAGGAATTTATATATTTTTTAAACATCTTTAAATTAATTTTTGAACAAACAGAAATAGTTTTTCAAATCTTACAGCACAAGTTTTCAGATGTAATTTACTCACGAAATCGGCTCAAGTTTCTTTTAGAAAAAATTTCAGAATTTCGTGCAGAAGTTTATTTTAAAAAACTATTTTCTGTATTTCAAACTACTGATGATACGACTCAATTTAGCCCAAAACGAAAGAAATTCAGTTACGCAGATATGGAGCTTCACCTATAAGCAAATATTTTATGAAATTTTGGATACTATTAGGGGTCAAAGAGAAATAAGGTTCTCTGATTTGAAAGAACTGCATTTCTTCGACTTACTCAATGAAAATTTGTTAACCGTAGTTTCGGCTAATTTTCCAGAATATTTTCAAAAATACACTTTTTTTGATAAGGTGGCCATAAAAAGTGAACTGTGTGTTGTTTATGACAATGAAATTTTGGGGCAAAATGAAAATTATGTGAGGACTATTAAATACCTTTTTGATAATGATTTGAATCAAGATTTACCCAAAGTTTATAAACTCTTATGTCTAATTGTTTCTATCCCGGTGACATCGGCTTCCGTAGAGCGCTGGTTTTCCACTCTTAAGAGAATTAAAACTTATTTACGAAATTCAATGAGCCAGGATCGTTTGAAAAATATTAGTTTGTTGTCTATTGAAAAGGAATTGGTAAAACTTTTGGCGAAAGACAAAAAAATTTTATGAGGATATTATAGATCATTTTGCTAACGTTAAGGATCGCAGAACCCCGCTAATCTTCAAAAATATATAATAACTTTTTATTTGCTCTCACCAGCTGTTAACAAATTCGTTAAGTAGGTACCTATTTTGTGAAAGAAAAAAAAATTTGATGAATTGATGAATTGGCTGAGAAGTTTTTGTGAATATTGTAAATAGGAGTTGTAGGTCTCAAGGTAGACACTCGAAAGTGAAAACAAATTAATAGCTTAGGGTGCCTGTTTTACTTTGATTTTATTTAAATTATAAGGCGGTTAACCTTGAAATCCTAAAAATTTTCGCCTATGGTGTATTTTTTAACACCTCTTGTAGCCTCCTTAAACCAAAACCTCACGAGCCGCCACTGCTTGAAACTTACCTGTACCAATTTTTGTGATCATAGTATGATGTCCGAAAAAAAAATAATTTTTTTTTGAATGTCTTGAAAAAATTTACTATTGTAGTATTTTTGGGGATAAGCAATTATGGTTTCTTACTAAAGATTACTTTATACATATCTGTACCGAAATTCATGATTTTGAAGGTAACTTATCTCTGAACAGGGAGCCCGAGAAAAAATAACATAAAAATGATGATAAACCAATTTATAATTATGTCAACAAGTTATTCTTAGTAAATATCGTAGTGAAAATCATTTTATATAAAAACCAAGAAAGGTAATTTTGTATTTATTTAGCGTATGGCTACATCACAGGTATATAACAAGAAATGGTGTCATTTTTCTTGAATCCTTTGTTGAGTCATACTCATAGGGACACTTTATTTGTATCTGGCGGGATGTTTGGCCCATACGATCGGTCTGGCTGCTTGCATAAGGTATTTAAATAGTGTCCTGAGTATCGTATATAAAAATCAAGACTGAGAAAATAAGAAAAGTGAGTTGAGTTTTTTCCATCTTTAGCACCAAGGTAGCAGGTACCCATACACTGAAAGTACATAAGAACACTACTTCATCCCATAGATATTATTGCTGAGAAAATAAGTACATCTGGCGGCTCTGGGATCTTGGACTATTACGATGCTGGTTTGTTTGGTCTTTCTAATGTTCCTATGTTGATCAAAAAATCTGTGACATGGTTAATGTTACGTTGTGTTTGACGTCTGTTGAATTCATTAGCAGCTTCACGAAAATTACGCGTTCTATCACCAACTAATCTTATTAATTCCACTCTTTCCCGTAAAGAATATGACATTTTTCGTGTTTTCCACGCCTTTGAAACAGTATAAACTACTAAACTATCATTAATTGACAGCTAATAAATAACATAATATTTTTCACAGCAGTTTAGTGGACTAGTTCATGATGCTATTACTGTGAGAACCTAAATTACTGGTCAATCATTTAACATGAATAATTCTAATTTCTAGACGTTTTTGATTCTAGATATTTTTGGAGAGTTATCAGGTTGTTCTTTTCTACACAAAATCGTTATAACATAAAATCTCAAGGCCGATATAGGACATCCAATAATGTACAACAGAAAATATGTTATAAGTACGTATCAACAAAACCCAGTTCAATTTTACTCAATTTTCCGACTGACAAATTGTATATTTGAATGATAAAAATTGATACAGATATGTTCAAAGCAACCCTAAATAATATTTTGTCATTAGTTTTTACCAAAATTACCACAATAGTACATTTTTTGATGACATATTGAAATAAAAAATTATTCGTTTTTTCGGACACCCTGTATTTTATGATGATGAAAATCGGTATGGGTATGTTTCCAATGATTCTGATTCAAAATCCATCATTATTTTTCGTGGAAAAAAATCCCTAATAGTACTTCTTTGAATATGGGTCAATAAAATTGGTCGCAGTTGGCCACGATGACAGCCCAAAAATATTATCACTTTCTTGTTCGATGGACATTTCTAATACCTATCTAACAAACAAAAAATTTTCAAAATTGGTCAAATAATAACGATTTTACAGGGGTGGTAAGTATATATATATGTATATATATATATATATATATATATATATATATATATATATATATATATATATATATATATATATATATATATATATATATATATATATATATATATATATAATACATACATATATACATATATATATATATATATATATATATATATATATATACATATACATACATATACATACATATATATATATATATATATATATAAATATATATTTTTTTTACTCACCTGAAAGAAGGGACTGGCCCTCTTTGCTAGAAAGGCCTTGTAACCCAAAGCTGTCAACATGGCGCTTGAAGTTGCTGATACATATGCAATAACGAGCTGATTAGTAGAAAGCGGAGATTTTGCATTTCGATTGGTATAGTTAACAAGAGCATTGAATGATTGGTTGACCCATTGCCAGAATACCACAGCTGTGGAAGTCCTAGGAAGTTTTCATAATGAAATAGTTAAAATAATCATAGAAGATATTACTTGAAAATTCACACTCATGTGTCAAGCAAACACAACATTAAAGGATTTAATTGAATATAATATAAATGAAGAAATATATATATATATATATATATATATATATATATATATATATATATATATATATATATATATAAATATATATATTATATATATATATATATATATATATATATATATATATATATATTATATATATATATATATATATATATATATATATATATATATATAATTATATATATATATATATATATATATATATATATATAATATATATATATATATATATATATATATATATATATATATATATATATATATATATATATATATATATATATATATATATATATATATATATATATATATATATAATTATATATATATTATATATTATATATATATATATATATATATATATATATATATATATATATATATATATCTTGATCAAATATTTCATCATTAGTAGAGTGAATTCCAAAACTGAGATATGTTATAAATTTTTAACAGAAGCTTACCTATAAAATTGTAACATAGCTCCAGTAATGGCCATACCACCAGGAACTTGAAAAGACATTCTTCCAAAGACATTCTGCTTCTCGCCACTGTCTGGATGAAAAGCACTTTCATATAATTTTTTAGCATATATAACTTGCTCTGCACTGGTACCAGGTGGTTCTAGGCCTTTCCGGTATTGGTCCACCAGAATTTTTGCATCATCAAGTGTTTTTTCACTCACTAAACATGTTCTTGGATCTGTTACCCATAAGAAATGTTTAAATCTACCAACAAATGTATTTTGGTCCCAGAGAGGAGCGTCGATTTTTATTCTCTCAGACATGATTACCTAACTGAAAAGTAAATGATTTGTGGATTAATTCAGGATCACAATTTATAGGAAAATTTTTATTTTGCGTTGGACTTAGTCCAAATACGAAAGTTATCTACTGAACCTTAACAAAATAAAAAGCCATTTCAAGATTAGATTACGAAAATATTTATTAAACATGTAGATCAAATTGTACCTTTAACTCTCGAACGAAAGCGGCCTTCACAAAAAGTACCACCTAAAATCCTAACCTCACTATCACCATAACAATGGAGCTGTCAAAACATTTACCAATTCTATCGGTTGTGATGTTTTCGCTGCACTGGAAAATAATACAGTGTACACTATTTTTTTTAGTAGGTTACAAGGTAAGTATATATAGTATGTATCTATGGTTACAAGACATGAAATTGATCTGAAGGAGGTGATTCATTCAAGAATATAACTAATATTTAACAATTTGTTATTACTATAGCTGATTTGAAGTAAAATTTTGAAAATTTACATTTTAATAAATTTTTTTAAAAAGTTATCGACTAGCATATTTGATACCAGCGCCGTAGCTACAATGGTTCCGTGGAACTAGGCCCGCGGTTGGACCATATATAAATACTATATATACACCATAGATATATACTATATCTATATATTCTTACTCGATTTCTATGATATATACTTAAATATTAAGATTTCTATGGGTTGGACCATAGTATGAGTACAGATATATCTTAAGTATTCTATGGGTTGGACCAACAAAAAGATAAAGCAAAATCTTGATGTTCTTAAGTTCTTGTCAAAAATTATTCAAACATTCCAACTACGACACAGAGCGACACTGTGTGATACGGTGTTGATCGCTTCTTGTTCCAACTACGACACGGTGACACACGGCCGAACACAAATTCAGTGCTACCAACATTTATAGTCGATTGCATTAACGTTGGCAATAGTTTTAATTATTAATTTATTAGATGATTATCATTGTATTATATCATATTAATATTTCACTTGCAGTTTTCATTATTTAACGTGATGCAAAAATGGCTACTGACGGTGTACGTAATTCGTAATAAACCGAAACAGAAATCGCTTGTCCATTGCACTTTGAAATAACGATGGCTGCGCTCTCTGCCGTTTTACATAAAAATCAAAAAGGCTTTCCAACAAGCACCCGTTTACCGTGTTCTGTATCGTGACAAAGATTGGCACGGTGCTCACTTGTTGGAAAGCGCCCAATAAGACCGAGATAATCGACTCGAAATAATTTAGAAATACATTGGAGGATTTCCGACTAGTGTTTTTGATTATTTATAGGTTCTTGCACAGTATATTATTAAACTAAGTTTAATGATAAACCGAGTTTAATTTGACATTTGACAAGCGAAAATGTCAAATTAAACTCTGTGTACCATTCAACTTAGTTTGAAATATACGGTGCAATAGCCTATTTGCAATCCAGAATTTTGAATAGCATAGACACAGTACACGGTAACAGTATACTCTTACAAAATACAAGATATCCCAAAATCTATTAAACATTTAAAAATGTTTCAAATTACATATGTAAACTTCGGAATGAGTTTTTAGATATAAAAAACGATGCAGATATTACGGCAAGTAAATGGGGTATAATTCCCATAGATATATACTCTACTAACTTCAATATTTTGGATACAGAAGTTCTGTTAAATTCTACTGATACAGTAATGTAGAAAATGGCGATGAGCATTCGAGAAATATACGAAGGTGATATTTCAGAAAGACTTTCCTATTAATTGTTAGCTTTTCAAAAATGTTTTTCTGAGGAACTTAAAAGTATTAAGTCAGTAAAGGATCTGCTAAAATTTATTATGGTTGCCAATTACTAATCCAGTAGTAGTTTTACTGAAATAATAACACTATAGGTATTTTCTATATCTTACGGTTGCATCGGCAGAACGATCGTTTTCAAAACTAAAATTGATAAGAACGTATTTAAGGAACTCCATGAGAATATCGTCTTTGGCAATGCTCTCCATTGAAAATACTTTTGCCCGCTCTATAGATTTACAGGGAATTATTACATTTGCCGCTGCTGAATCTAGAAAAGTAGCTTTTCAATGGACATACCTTTATATAGTTATATCCTTATCTTTACCTTATATTTTTAATTTTCAACATTTTTGTTCATAATATATCATAACTAGGTATATAAATTTTAGTTCATCTTCTTCCTGTGTTAATATTTATTTAATAAAAGTTTATAGTTAATATATAGGGTGCATTCGCGTTGGGCGCTTACACGCTTTAAGCGCTTATAAGCTTCGTTCTCTGTGGTCGACTCGCGCTCACATTTGTAGGGAAATGTTAAAGCATAGTATTTGCGTGAACTATCGGGCTTTTTACTACCTAAGCGTAAAAAGAAGATCTGACATTCACCTTTGATGCTCAAAGCCAAAGCGTGAGCGTCTCTAAGCGCTAGTGAGTAGGCCAACACGAACGCCAATAATCTGTGCTTCTAAGCGTGAGCGCTTAAAGCGTGTAAGCTAATAAGCTTAGCGCCCAACGCGAATACAACATACACCCGAAAATGTTCTGGCAACACTGGTATATTTTTGACATTGGACGTTGACGTGCATGTAGCATGATAAAATACAGAACGCCGCCCAACGCCATATTGTTGATTGTTACGTCGAATAAAATTTTGGAATCCGAAATTTTTAAGATTATTGATAAGTTTGAAGTCAAAATAGTATTATAATGGGCTCACGACATCGTGAAAGAAGCAGAGATCGTGATAGGGATAGCAGCAGACGGGAAAGAAGACGTAGCAGAGATAGAGATCGCGATCGTGATCGTGATAGACACCGCGAAAGGGACCGAGATCGAGATAGGGACAGGGATAGGAGAGATAGGGATCGTGAAAGGGATAGAGATCGGAACTCTAGAAGTCGTAGTAGAGATCGGAGAAGAAGTAAAGAAAAATCTCCTGAACCCGATGGCAAAAAACTTATAGCAGACACTTTAGCCACATTGGCTGCTACTAGAAATTTCACAGCGTTGTTCAACCAACGCGATGACAATTCAAACACTTCCACAGGTAAGATGAAAATAATTCCAATATCTAAAAGATACAAGAGTAATCTAATTGATATATAGCATATATCAATTCTATATTACCTTTGTTGGAAGGGTGGTTAAATAACAATTTACATGTATACTATAAACAATAAATGCATGTCGTACGTTTCGATAAGACTTCATCTTCTTTGGATACTAAGTGTAAACTAATTAAATTTCTTGAATACATTTAAAACAACAAAGATGTATATAAATTAGATCGAAAGACTAAATGCAGTAATGTATGCAAACAACTAGGTAGGGAGGAAATTCCACCCTGAACTGCTAGTCGGGTAGTTACAGTGTCGTAATTTTTCAAATATAAAGAAGGCGGCTTGTAGTATGGTCAATATGGCTATTCTATTTATATTTATGGCGAAATTTAGTTTTATTCCCTTATTGTTGCCATTTAATAATTTTAAAGTCGGAATTGAATATGTGCTTTTCATGGATTAACTGGTTTCCATAATATGAATCTGACTTTTCATTATCAAAGCGCTGTTTATGTTCCACAATTCTGTTCTGAAAGTTCTACCAATATAAAACTTATCATTACTAAGTACCACATTTAATTTTATACACTCCTGATTTATTGTTTTTATGGGCTTTTGATTTATTATTCATTATATTATGTTTCCTAAGTTATTTCCTATATGTACCTACATGTTTTTGAAATTCTTTTCTATCATATAGTTTATTATTTTGGGGTTATAATTATTACGGCAATTTGTTTAATTGTGTTCTTCTCTATGTTGAGATTAACATTTGAAAGTGGAATATTAACTAATTGATGAACCATCCTATTGAAAACTGGTGTTTTGTTTTGAAATAAATGTACGAAAGAAGTATGTACCTATAACATTATCAGTGTTTAGGTTTCTGCAAACTTACAAAGCTCTGTTTTACTATTTTTCGATCAAAATATTGATTTTTTTCCTTTTCTTAAGTGAAAATTGTCACATTGCATAAGAGTACGAATAGAATAATAAATGAACTCATCCACATATCTGAACCAATAAATTAATTGTCATTCAACAGGGGCCTATGAATTAATTGTCCCAAATTATCAGAAAATCTTACCAAAATGTGGAACTTATGGATCCAAGAATGAAGTTCATAAACTAATGTTTTTTACCAGGTTTTCACTATGAAAACCTGTTTATTGAATGGGTGCGATTAGCAAAGTTGGACCTGGGACCAAGATAATTTTTTGTTTCATGACTTTTCATGATGTTTAAGTGTGCTCAGATTTATTGCAAAAAGTAACAATAAAAAATTATTTGTTTACAGAAATTCCCTACAACATACTGAAAAACTAATAAGTAATACTGTTTATTTCTTGGTAATGTGAAAAACAATAAAATAATGTTAATGTAGGAATATTCAAAATGCTCGCCTCACAATACCTCAACCAAATATTTCCAAATTGGTGGATAGGGATACGGGGATCGATGGAATGGCAAGCACGATCCCTGGATCAGACGCCACTAACTTTTCTTTTGGGGATATGTCAAAAATATTGTATACAGAAGTAAATCCCGCAACTTAACAGCCTTAAGAAGACGAATAACGCTTGCGATTAGATCGGTCACGCCTGAGATGTTGAGTAACGTTACAAGAAATTCTATTTAAGATTAGGATGTTGCCAAGGCGTTCGCGGTGAACATATTGAATATCTACATTAATATTATTGTATTGTCTAAAGAAATAAAGAAATAAACAGTATTACTTATTAGTATTTTAAGTAGTATGTTGTACCGAATTTCTGCAAATAAATAATTTTCCTTTTTTTATACATATTTTATCAGTTAAAGTTAGGCATAATTGTACATGAAATATGTCTATAATGTAACGAATAATCCAAAAATTTAATAATACACAGGGTGTTGTATTTGAAATTACAAACTTGATATTAGCCAATGTTACATGGTACACCCTGTATAACAAGTTTTTATTGAAAAAAATGCGCAACTAAAAATACCAATCGACGTATCCGATCGTATTTTTGAACAAGTTCCCACTCATTTATTTTCCAATTTATTTCATTTGGCTGGTCCACAGTGTATCTATGGATGCATGTGCTTATGTACTTTAAACTTGTTTACACGATTAAGGGGTCAATTTAGGAGAAATATGGTTGAAAGTTGGGAGGTAGATAGTTTTTCATGTCATCTTGGATGGGATTACGAATCGGCTAGGGAGGTTCAGCCACAGTGGGGGAAATAAATTTTGTTTAGGATATAAAGGACGCAATTTTTAAGCAATTGGAGTGGAAATTGGTTATCTAAATAGATGGAAAACTGGTTTTAATTAGGGGGAAAAAATCTCAATTGAATGAATAGATTTTTTAATCTGGATACGTTATGTATATCTGCTTTTCTAATGCAGCTTGTTACGATAGTTTTTTTTTATTGTTTATTCATTTTATATTAATAAATTAATTACATTAATGATTTGTTCACTATAAATTCAAATTTCATAACAGGTTTTGCAGACGATGCAAACATTATTATCAGTGCTAGTGACATACAACAGCTAGAAATGAATGCTCGAGATTCTTTTAAAGAAATTAATTCCTGGTTTGCTAATAATAAGCTTGTTTTAAATAAAGATAAAACATCTGCTGTAATGTTTGGTACATATAGATCGAAAATAGATAAAGAATTCATTAAGATAGATGACAATTATGTAAAATTGGAAGAATCAACTAAATTTTTAGGTCTATACATAGACAAATTTTTGAAATGGTCATACCATATAGATTACCTATCAACGAAATTGAGTAGAGTAGGGTATGGAATAAGATCTCTCAATAACTATTTAAGCCAATCTTGTATAAAGACAGTTTATTTTGCAAACTTTGAATCACTATTAAGATATGGAATAATATTATGGGGAATAAGTGCAAGAGTAAATGAGATATTTGTCATACAGAAAAGAATTGTGAGAATTATGTTTCGGTTGAAATATTTGGAATCATGTAGAGGAATATTTAGAAAAAATAACATTCTGACAGTTTATGGTATTTATTTGTGTGATTGCTTGATATTTTTCTTTAAAAACAAAAATATTATGGTAGAGCATACAACATCTCATAATTACCACACAAGAACTCTTGATTTACATTATCCCAAACACAAACTAAGTCTAAGTGAAAAACATCCGTCCTATAATTGTATAAGAATTTATAACAAATTGCCAAATAGTTTTAAAAGTATAAATAAGTTTAGTTTTTTTAAAAGAAAAATAATAGAAATGCTTATTAATTTGGAACCGTACTCACTGTCTGAATACTTTAACAGTGAGCTAGACGTGACGTTATGAGGA
Source organism: Cynegetis impunctata (assembly GCA_030704885.1). Classification (NCBI taxonomy): domain Eukaryota; kingdom Metazoa; phylum Arthropoda; class Insecta; order Coleoptera; family Coccinellidae; genus Cynegetis; species Cynegetis impunctata. Next base: position 296,703 of record JARQZK010000056.1, read on the forward strand.
TATTTTAGGTTTTGATTAATAAGTTTTTGACACTATTTCATTCTATGTTGTAATTGTTGTACGCACATATTCTGAAATAAAGATTATTATTATTATTATTATTATTATTACTTTTTTGGGCTTTTGGATTACTCTTGATTTTCTTATAGGAAGTCAAGAAGATGATGACAAAAAGAAAAAGAGAAGATCTCGTTGGGGTGGCAGTGAACATGAGAAGATATTCATTCCTGGAATGCCCACTATCCTGCCTCCTAATTTAGACAAAAATCAAGAGCAGGCATATCTCCGTGAGTTTCTTATAAATTTATTTTTACTAATTTTAACTATTGCTTGTTAGTTTTTTCATGTCATATACCTGAATCCAAAACAATTTGAAAGCTTCTACAGGTCCACTATTTTATTGAAAAGTTGGTAAATGATGTTTTAGTAAGTATAATTATTGCAAAATAATAAAATATGCTTATTTTGCAGAATGACCGTCTAGTTTAATTACAATTGAATTTTGATTGCAGCTTAATTAAATTATTTGCAGGGAATTATTTGAACCCATTTCTTTCAGGACTTATATGAAAATTTCTAATTTGTTTTATTCCCAATGAAATTACCAATTTTGTTATAGGCCATTGTTATTATTCATAAATGTGATCTGGGATTAAAATTTAATCATTTTGAATTACTTTCAATATCTTTGTTTTTTTGTTATACTGCAAATTTATCGTTATTAATTAATCCAATTTTAAAAAAAAGACACCTGAACGTTTCATGGATTTATGTGATCTCACCCAACTTTATGATCTTATAGAGTATGGGCACAGCAAGAACCAAATTTAAGCTATTTCAGAATCGATCATTCAAATAATTTGAAGCTAATTATAGATGACAATTATTCTTCAAAAATGTGTTTTTAGTTGTTATTTTAAAAACTGGTTTTATGTAAGAGTAGTACAAATAATCAATATTTATGACTTAGGTTAACAGTAATTTAGATTAGCATTAATTTAGATGCTTTATAATTTTTTAGGAGAAAAAAATTAGATTTGAATACATACCGAGTAAAATCATTTATAAAAATTGTTCTTAATGAAGCAATGTTTGAATTCTAGAATATTTGGGCCTTATGTCTACCAATATATAGGACATTGTAAGTTTCATATATTTCAATTTGAAAATTTTCAACAGTTCATAATTCTAACTGCTGGGCTTTTGCCCTCTTCTAACCCGTTTTATTACAGTTCAACTGCAGATCGAAGAAGTGAGCCGCAAGTTACGATCAGGAGACCTAGGGATACCAGCTAATCCAGAAGAAAGGTGCAGTTAAACATCCCTTGTATCTGACATCCCATTCCAAGGAAGCCATCTGATCACCTACTCCATCAGTGGTTTGCCGAAGGAATAAACAGTCACTATGAGAACATACTTTTTTTAATATTCATATTAAGTATAAATATAGTTTAATGGGTTCTATATCATATAGACGAATTTTACTGAAAAAAAAATCTAAGGTACATATCTGAAACAAGAACTAATTTCACAAATTATAAAAAAATACTTGAAATTATCATTAAAAATTCAGTTGAGATTAATTATTTCAAAACTGCACAACGTTTCTGGACAAGTAGAATACAAAATTTAAAATCTATTTGTTTTACGGGCACCATAACAAAATATTTTTAATTTCATTCAATCTCTGTATATCCTGTTATCTCTGCTTTTTTCAAATCCTAAATGTGTTTTCAAAATTGTTCTTGTCTAATCAAATATGTAAAATTCGTAACTATGAACTTGAACTCATTTAGACCAAATATACTCTTCAGCTTCTTCAAAAAGTATCCAAATAGAATACAGTAGATAATTCAATTGCAGGAGACAAAAATTAGTGAATATACATCTCAGAGTCAATTAATACAACCTTTAGAAACTCTGATTTCAGTAGCTTTAAAAGAGGCACTTCTATATATTTCAGGAATTTTGAATGATATCCCAACATCATAGAGCATCATTATAGGTTCTTATTCTAAGTAATTTTACAATAAGAGGATCATAAGATGAGTCTCAGTTATTCTCTATTAATTCTGAAAATTGTTTGAATCATAGCTATTGCATTTTTTCAATGATTCAATTAGTATTGCAATTTTTCATATTTAACAAATCTTCATGTGAAAGAGTGATTCGAAAGAAAATAATCTTGGAAACATATGGTTTTTTATAATTCATTGGTTTTTTTTCCACTACAGCATTGACAACTAATAGACTATTTATAAGATTAATATTTGGAAAAATCTTGGTAAAAGATACCCTGTCCCAATTTTATTGATTTAGAAACATATCAGATAATTTATGTCCAATACAGAAATTCGATCTTCTTTAAAAATTATAATATTTAAAGTGAGCTGAAGAGTATAATAAATTGGATTTTACTATCTGGAGTAATAATACTCTGGAAAAACATGAATGGATTATCTTGTTTGCGTGTACATCAAATACTAATCTAGAGTGCTACATCCTCTTGATTTTAACCATCCAAAAATTAATCAGATTTATGTTTTAGAAATCTCGGGGAAGCCTAATAATGAAGTTTTATTTAATTTCAGTCATAGGTTCATCGGAATTAATGAATTAAATTTATTGCAGCAAATTAATCATTAATCCGTTTTTTCTTCAGGAAAGGATGTCCACAGATGAAGCTCGTTATATGAAAAACGCCTGAATGAACTAGCTGTTTCATATAACGTTCATTCTTATTAATTGATTCTTTAAGGCAGTCTTGAGTAGTTTTTAGGTTCTTCACAAATCTTTTGCAACACTGTTTAGTTATTCTTTCAATGTTACAAATATAATCAAACTCAAAGAACTTCCTGGAGAAAGTGTCGACCTTTATCAGGATATTTGAGCAATGCTCATTTTTTAATACAGATTATTTTTTATATAGTAATTGCTGGTCCAAAAGTGTAGCCTAAAATGATGAGATGCTGCAAAAAATTGTTTGACGAGTCAATTCAGCAAACTAAAAATTGTAGATTGTTTATTGATCAAAGCTCTATATTATTTTGTTCGTATACTCCTCCTAAACGGCATGACTGATACGACTAAAATTGAAAATCCCACATATCCAATTATATCATACTATTTCATCTGAATTTCACGGTTGCGATCACAGTCGAGTAGTCTGAGTACTGAACTTTGGTGCAGTCATGTTTGAGTTCGAATCCCACAAAATTTTTCTACATGAATACCTTCCTCGCATTTGAGTATTCGATATTGAAAGAAAGTTCATTTAATACTTCAGCTAATAGATAAATTTTAGGTTTAAAAATGCCACGCTTACGCAGAGGTGGTTCGCAAATAAGCCTAAAAACCGTCGATGCACAACGTATGATAACTCGATCAGACCAAAGCCAACCCCTTCCGCAACAAGAAACAACTGCATCGCTATCTATTGCTACAACACTCGTCCAGGACATAAAACTTCTACATTGTTCCCAATGTTTTTGGACTTTGCGAAATCTTCAAAACCGCTCTAAGGCTAAAAGCAAAAAAAATGAAATCGTCAGTTACAACGATCTGATGTTGCGAAATCTCGGTAACCCTGTCGCGCCCATTCACGCGTCCCACAATAACATCCTTGCATCGCGATCTTCAACGGATGATGTTCAAGGTTTAGAACCGCTGCTATGTCTGACAAAGAATATCGCGTAATGCTGACGCAAATCTTGTGGACGTCTGAAGGACGTATCCAAATTTCACATGTTTTATGTATTGTTCGTTTGTTTCACCTTTTATATTGATTTGTCATATACACTTCAATTTGTTATGTACTCCAAATGACACATACGATAAATGAAGAACATGACACACCTCACGACACACTGGCTTGCATCATCGACAAATTTGATAACTCCGATGGTCCAACTAAATACGGTGGCGTATTATCTGTTGGGTCTTGTGCAGTCGTAAACAGTTTCCTCTACGCGTGACGTATGCTATCACTATTCACAAGGTACGGAAAATTTGATGAAAATCCTGCTGATATATCACTATCATGAAATCTATTTAATTCGAAAGTATACTTCATCGGAATAAAAGGGTATTAAATATTGAATAATGATTATATTATTATAAATATTATTATTATTAAATCAATCATAGCAGTGTAGGTATTTCATAATTCCTACATTTATCATGTACACTGTTATAATTTATTGAAAACATCGTTATTCACTATCTGAAACCATTTATTCCAGATTACGTATTCTCTTTTAAGTACATATTTTATGTCAGTAATATTAAATCAGCAGTTATGAAAATGAGTATCTACCTCAACAATTTATCTTAAAAAGAAAGAAAAAATTAGTACTCAACTGTTTCGAAAACGGATAAAATCAATATCAGCTATCGGTCATTTGTAAAATTTTTAGATTGTAACTCTTTTACAACAAAATTTCAACTTTCATTAAAATACTTGTGTTTCCATTAACTTTCACGATGACTGCTAATAAGGTTTCCTCCTACATTTGCATGATGGTCATCTTTTAAATAAACAATCTACAGTTTTCTAGCTTTTGTTGAAGTGACTTAAAAAACAATTTTTTTTTCGTAGTCTTTTACAGCGAGGGCGCCACAGAACTTAGCTTATACTTATTTCAGTTGTTTGTCAACACTGCTTAGTTAATTTTTAATTGGATTCGATTCCTAAACCATGGCAGTGTCGATTTTATGCATAGGCTGAAGATTTTGTCGCCTGTATGAAGAGCGAAAATTAGAAATTAACTCATAAAAATTTCAAATTTGAAGTGATAATACACTATTTTCAGCTGACAACTGGAACAGTTAATGAATGTCTGTGGAAAGCAGAAATTACTTGAATGCTGCTCTTAAACTATTTTAATTATAATTTAAACGCATTCAAGTAATGGCACTCGCCGCATTTATGGATTAAACATAAGAAGTTTCGCGTTGGCAAATGATAAATCAGCAAATCTTTCCATTTTATCAATTGTAATTATTCAAACGGAGAATACAGAAGAAAATTCAGATAAATTTGCTGACAAAAGGATCCGAAGCAATTTTAATGTATTTTTATACAAAATGCCTAAAATCGCCATTGAATTTGAGAAATATTTTGACAAAACATACTAAACAGTGTTGAGCAAAAGGGTCGCTACAGTTTCCTCATTTGCTCGTTCTTCTTCCTGCAGATCGCCATCGCCGGAACCAATTTACAGCAGCGACGGAAAGAGGCTAAATACAAGGGAATTCAGAACCAGAAGACGTCTAGAAGAAGACAGACATACTTTAGTATTGAAAATGCAGGGTATCAATCCAGAGTTCAAACCTCCACTTGATTACAAGTAAGTAGAAATAGTAGTTGAAAACTCTAGATTTCTGATTTATCGGCATAAGAATTTTATTTTTTTTTGCAAGCAACATTCATAACAAATAAAAAATCCATGTCTTCAGACATTATTGCAACGTTGCGTAGAAGACGTCATTTCAATATTATTGTGACATTTATATATATATATATATATATATATATATATATATATATATATATATATATATATATATATATATATATATATATATATATATATATATATATATATATATATATATATATATATATATATATATATATATATATATATATATATATATTTTTGTGTAATTAATACATAGAGTAGCTCTACCAATCGAAAATTTTACTATAATTTCACACTTAATAAAGTATAAACTTTAAAATAAAAACACTTGGCTTATGTTTCACAATATATATATATTGTGAAACATAAGCCAAGTGTTTTTATTTTAAAGTTTATACTTTATTATTTATGATGTTTCACCAAGTGAGAGAAGTGCGAGAATTCAATCTCAGTTATTATAATTTCACACATTTCACATCGACATCAATATACAACAATACACAATTGAATTGTTTGTTTACTTCATTTACTCAAAAAATAATCGTATTAAATACAATACGAACTTTAAAATAAATACTGTTATACATTTCAAACTTAATTGCATAATTACAAATCGTGTCAGTTCGGCATTTGAACTGTCAAACTGGCTCTCTTTATAATTAAGCAATTAAGTTATCGATGTATATCCTGCTTATTTTGAAGTACTTATAGTATTACTACTGATTATTTTTTTCTTATAATTTTCAACCAATCAGAACGATCAATTCAGTTAAATTACCTTGTATAATTTCGATGATACCTGATTATACATAGAGTAGTCCAACCAATCGAAAACAAACAGGACCGTCAAATTTTGACGTTTATCAATAACTGTTCAAAAAAAGTCGATTCAGAGATTTTTACTTAATTTACTCAATAAATAATCGTATCAAATACAATGCGTACTTCAAAATAAATACGGTTATACATCTCAAACTTTCTGCATAATTACAAATCGTGTCAGTTCTTTGGAAAATTTTTGAATCGATTGAAAAAGAATAGATACTGTTCAGTTAACAAATAACACAAATGTCAACAGACTGATTCCCACATTCTACCAAGTAAGAAACACTTCTTTCAATCTTCATCATATATGTACTATAATTTTAAACGCTTGTGTTGCAATCATTATAAATGACGAAAACTCAAACAAAACTCTTTGTACTGAAAAAATGTATATTCATCTGTTAGTTAATGTTTTGTATCTTGACAATGACCAATGTATAATTTAAACAATTTCATTATGTTATTTATTTTCTCTTGAGTGAACGGTAATACTTATTATCTCATCTCGTTCATACAAATAAGTATAAGGTTGATGTGATTTTGTAATTTCCTATGTTCACAGGCCACCTGTCATTCGAGTGAGCGATAAGGTCATGATACCACAAGAAGAACATCCAGAAATAAACTTTGTTGGACTTTTGATTGGTCCAAGAGGCAACACTTTGAAAAGTAAAATATCCAACTCTAATTTATTGTATATTTTCATTATATATTTTTTCAGCTATGGAAAAAGAAACTGGGGCTAAAATTATCATCAGAGGTAAAGGAAGTGTCAAAGAGGGCAAAGTTGGTAGAAAGGATGGTCAACCATTACCGGGCGAAGATGAACCGCTCCACGCATATATTACAGCAACTAATCCTGAGTGTGTTAAAAAGGCTGTGGAAAGGGTAAGAGTCATAGGTTATGAAATTTCGATGATAGTAGTTGGTCATAGGGAATTGTTTATGTTTTATCAGAATTTGTTACAATTAAACAAATCAATCCAGCCTAGGATTAACAGGTGGTTTCTCATAATTCAAAACTTTATTGTTCTCCACTAATGTTAGGATTAGAATAAATCTAAGTTTACTTTTTCAAATATCGTTTGAATATTTTTGACCCATTTTAAACAAATCCTCATTATAAATTAAATAATTTACTCATTTATTTCATTTCCACTATATCTTTATTTTTAAATATAACACTATCAGTTTTGACATTTGTCGTTTTTTATTGAAAAATAAATTTTTACAAATATCACAAAAATTTTTATATTTTTTTATATATATTTGGCAGATCAAATCACAATCAGAAATGATCGCAATAAAATTTAACTTAAAACTCGTGAACTGAATGTTTTACATATGTTGAATGAAAGGTCTATAAGTCGAAACGGAAGTATATCAGTGCAAAACTTAGTCTAGTATTTTACTGCCCATGTACAGGTCTCTAAATTGTTGGGTAATTTTAAGCTACAGAATAATTTTACTTATGTTTAACTTATGTTTTTGACTAATCCTTGATGTTCAGATCAAAGAAGTAATACGCCAAGGTGTAGAAGTTCCTGAAAATCAGAACGACCTAAGGAGAATGCAGCTCAGGGAATTGGCTCAGCTTAATGGTACATTACGGGAAAACGATGGTATGAGGTGTAATAATTGCGGTGCAACAGATCACAAATCTTGGCTGGTAAGTATCATTATGAGGTATTCATGATTGACACATTCAGTTTAGTGTGTGTGTGTGTGTGTGTGTGTATTTATGCATGTAAGTTTTTTATTAGTTTTATCAACAAAATTTATTCTTCATAATAAGTTCGGCAGGCTGTAGAATCCAAAATTCAACCATCAATCATAGAATTGATGATCAGTCGTAGACAAGATTTGTCTAAAAACTTATTTTTTATCAAGTGTATAGTACCTTAATTTTTGACCATATCGAAAACTTTGATGAAGAAAATATGTGAGAAAAGAAAGACAACTACAATATATATATATATATATATATATATATATATATATATATATATATATATATATATATATATATATATATATATATATATATATATATATATATATATATTGATAGATAAAATGTTAGATAAATAGATATCAAGATAGATGGATGAATAGATAGATAGATAGATAGATAGATAGATAGATAGATAGATAGATAGATAGATAGATAGATAGATAGATAGATAAATATTTAGATAGATAGAGATTAGAGATACATCGGCAGATAGATGAATAAATATAGATAGTTAGATAAAAAGATAGATAGATGAAAATAATTTATATGGCAGAACAACGTTTGCCGGGTCCGCTAGTATATTATAAATATATATATATATATATATATATATATATATATATATATATATATATATATATATATATATATATATATATATATATATATATATATATATATATAATAATAATAATATATATATATATATATATATATATATATATATATATATATATATATATATATATATATATATATATATATATATATATATATATGTTCAGAAAGATTTCCGCGGTCGGAAGTATTTGAAAAACTTGGTTCTCGGAATGAACCGCGTAAAAGATTTGAAAAATCTCGACGTTTCGGCTCCTTTTGCGAAGCCATCTTCAGGAGAATTAGAAGGAAAATAATTCAGATACGTGGCCTCAATCTGCCTACTCCACGAATCGAATTAGGAGGAATCGGAAACAATACGATTGCGTGGTCACAACCTGCCTACTCCACCAACCGTACTGCTTCCTGTCAACTCTGAAGTCTCAACCTGCCTACTCTTCAGAGTCAACTGACGGGCCGATCGTCGTGTGGCCGTATTTATAGGCGAGGGGGGCGGGTACTCCATTGACGTAGTATTGACGTCAATGGGGTATTCACGCACGGTATCAGTGCGGGATGCACTCTGATTGGGTGTGACATGGCGACCACTGAGAAGTGGTTTCCATGCTGATGGGAGTCTGTGACTGTCATCTCTGGTGTTCAAACAATTTGGACGTTTTTCTATTTCTACAGCTTCACAAAAAATTCGGGATTTGAAAGATCGGACGGGAGCAATAGTTTTTGTATTGGGGAAATCGATAATGTGGCCTGTTTGGGTGTGATGTTGGGAAAGGGCGTTGGTGATATCTGAGTGTCTTACGGAAAGTGAATGTTCCTTGGCACGGACCTGAATTCGTGATTTTCGTTAGGAATTTTATCCTTGACGGATCTGACCAGATGGGAGAGTTTTTGTTGGGTGGTGAATATTGTTTTGATGTTTGTGTTTTTGAGAGATCTCGCGATCTTATCTGTTACTCCTTTGGTGTAAGGAAGGAATAATTTAGGTGTAGATTCTTGGTCAGTGCGATTGGAAGTTGGTAGAGGTGGGGTGATGTTTGTGTGTTTGCGTATGTTCTTGTTGATTTGATATGTGTTGTAACCGTTCTGTAATAATATATGTTTTAGAGTATTTAGTTCTGATTCACGGTGTACGTCGTCAGATAGTCGAATGGAGCGGTAGATTAGGGTATTAACAATACAGAGTTAAGTTGAGAGGGATGGTGGTGAGACTGGGCGTTCAGATAACGGTTTGTATGGGTGGGTTTACGATAAACTGAATAGGAGAAGCCTTGGGATGGAAGTTTTTTGACCATGACATCGAGGAATGGTAGAGACCCATCGTTTTCCACTTCCATTGTGAATTGGATACTTGGATGTATGCCATTCAAATGATTCAAGAAGTAGAGCAATGAGTCTCCGCCATGGGGCCAGATCGCAAAGACGTCGTCTACATAGCGTAGCCAGCATGATGGTTTAAGGTCGAATGACGAGAGAGCTTGGGTTTCGAAATGTTCCATGAAAATGTTGGCTATGACGGGGGAGAGAGGGGATCCCATTGGGGCTCCCTTAATTTGTCTGTAGAAATTGCCTTGAAAGATGAAGTAAGTGTTGGCCATGCAGTGTTTGATCAGGGATAGGTTGTCTGGGGATATTTGATGTTTCGTGTCTAGGATGGAAAGTGTTTCTTCGATGGGGATATTTGTAAATAAGGAGACAATATCAAAACTAACAAGGAGATCAGTTGGGGTAATATCAATACTTTTGAGGAGTTCTATGAAGTGAAGAGTTTTTTACGTATGACTGGGTTTGTTCGGCAAGGGGTTGAAGGGTTTTGGCGAGATATTTCGCAAGAGGATGTGTTGGACAATTGTAAGCGCTGACAATGGGTCGAAGTGGAATATTAGGCTTGTGAACTTTGGGTAGACCATAAATTCGAGGGGTTCTTGAAGATTTTTCTCTTGGGATTAGAGATTTTTTTATTTCAGGTGGCAGATTCGATTGGTTGATACGAGGTTTTGTGGTTTTCTCCAGGTATGTTGTCGGGTCATGAAGGATACGCTTATAGTCGGGGGTGTCAAGAAGATTGGACATTTTATCGAGGTAAGAAGAAGTGTTAAGAATGACAGTGGCATTGCCTTTATCGGCTGGGAGGACGACTAGATTTTGGTCATTGTGAAGTTCTTTGAGAGATTGCCTCTCAGAAAAAGTGAGGTTGGGACGGGGTGGCCGACTTGTACGAAGAATTTTGGCGATGTCATGCCTGGCAGTTTCTGCTTGATCTGTTGGAAGATGGGAAATTGCTTCTTCTGTTTGGGAGATGATAGTTTCTATGGGGATGGATTTAGGTGTGATGGAATAGTTGAAACCTTTCGAGAGTGCTTTTGTTGCGATTCATTCCGAGAACCAAGTTTTTCAAATAATATATTATATATATATATATATATTTATATATATATATATATATATATATATATATATATATATATATATATATATATATATATATATATATATATATATATATATATATATAATATATATATATATATATATATATATATATATATATATATATATAGATAGATATATATATATATATATATATATATATATATATATATATATATATATATATATATATATATATATATATATATATATTTATTCGAATTGTTGTTGCCTGTGAACTATTTCTAATCTCTTGATAATTATTAGCAATAACAGGCTTGTTGAATCTTAAAAAACTTGATTTTATTGAAAAGTTGACGTTTCGCCACGACATTCGTGGCTTTATCAAAACTTTTGAGAAAAAATTGAAATTTCTTTGACATTTATTGATTTGAAAAATTTCTATAGAAACAGACTACTGTTTCACTAAAATTTTTTTCGGCTGTGGCCGTTCTTTGCTATTTGTTACGTGCTATTCAGTCCAATATTAACATTCAAATTTGTTATTATTAGATGGTAAGGGAAACCACAGAAACCTTTACCCACGTAATGTTCGAAATAGGTCCAAATTATTTTGATTTTGAAGAGTCAAAGAATAATAATAATAGGGTACTATTTATCTTTTTTTCAAAAATTTCTCATTGCGGCTGTGGCCGTCTTCAGTTATTAATTACGTGCTATTCAGTCGAATATCAACAGGCAGGTCCGTTGATATTAGATGGGAAGGGAACCACAGAAACCTTCACCCACGTAATGTACAAAATAGGTTTAAAATATTTGATTGTTGTCTTTAAAAAGACATTACTTGTGATTTTGGAGATCACATGTTCTAAACTATATCTTCTTTCTAGAAAAATTGAAAATTCTAGATGTTTAGATTTTGTCTAAGAAGATGAGTTTTTGTGGTTAGAATTTGTTTGTTGAATTAAATCTGCGTATATTGAACTTAAATGTTTGATATCTGTTCTATCATTTACGACTTCATTTAAATTTTTTTGAATATGTAACATTTCTAAAATTTCTCTGCGTTTTTGATCTTTTTCTATTTCTAAAATTTTTGTGCTATTAAAGTTGAAAGTATGATTCTCATTGTTTTTATGTTTTATTAGTGCTGTGGTTTGTGTTCTATATATGATTTATTACAATTATTACAGGGTATACTATAAACAACATGAGATTTTTGCAGAAGAGGTGTTTTACTTTTTAATTTAGAATATATTTGTTTAATTTGATTTTGTGCGGTATGGGCTACTTTAATATCGTGTGGATTTAAAATTTGTGAAATTTTATTACTTAAATGAGGAATATATGGAAGAGGAATATATTTTTTGTTTATATTTTCTTTTTTTGATGTTTCTAATGTGTTGTACAGTTTATGAATTCTATTTTTAGTGATTTTCTGTATAAGTTTTATTGGATAATCGTTTTTTATGAGTAATTTATGGACATCTTGTAATGTTTCATGTCTGTGTGTAGGTGAAGTAAGTTTAAGTGCTTTGTCTATATATCCGATTATTAAACTCTTTTTTTGTGACAAATGATGTGTACTGTTGTAGTTCAATGTTCTTTGTGAAAAAATTTCTTTCCTATGCCATTTTGTGATAATTTCATTGTTTTGGTGCATGAGAGTAATATCAAGAAAATTTAATGTATTGTTCGTTTTCTTTTTCTAGAGTAAATTGTAATTTTCATTAAAGTCGTTGATTTTTTTGAGAATATCATCAATAAAATCTTCTGATGTTATTATAAGGCAATCATCAACATACCTTTTGAAAGTTATAATTTTGTTCATTCAAATTATTTAATACATTTTCTTCTTAAATATTCTAAAACTAATTGAGCTATAACACTGGAAAATAGCGACTTCCCATTGCTACACCATCAATTTGTTGGTAAAAGTTATTTTCATATTGAAAAATAGTTTGTACCAAGAGCAAATTGAATTGCTTCTATAAAATCGGAATATAGGAATATTTGTATAATTTTTGATAATATCCCATTTGTCATTAATTATTATTGGAACCAAAGAATTTGGAATATTGGTATAAAGAGAAACAACATCTAATGAGAAAAATTTGTAATTGTTAGGTATTTTCAAAGATTTAAGATGGTCTACTAGATCGAGAGAATTTTTGATATAATAAGTATTTTGATTTACTATATTTTTCAATATTGAAGAAAGAAATTTAGAGAGATTATATAGAGGTGATTGAATATAAGAGACGATAGGTCTTAATGGTATGTTTTCTTTATGTATTTTAGGAAGACCATAAAATTTAGGTGGAAGGCTGTTGTGTCGAATTAATTCTTTTGATTTTTGTGGAGAAATGAAATTTTTTTGTTGCCATGTTTTAAACAATTTGTTACTTTCATTTTGCAGAGTCTTAGTTAAATCTTTTTTAATTTGTTTATATGTAGAAACAGTAGTCTGTTTCTATAGAAATTTTTCAAATCAATAAATGTCAAAGAAATTTCAATTTTTTCTCAAAAGTTTTGATAAAGCCACGAATGTCGTGGCGAAACGTCAACTTTTCAATAAAATCAAGTTTTTTAAGATTCAACAAGCCTGTTATTGCTAATAATTATCAAGAGATTATATATATATATATATATATATATATATATATATATATATATATATATATATATATATATATATATATATATATATATGACATAATAAGTTCTGTAAGCTGTTAAACCCAAAATTCAACCATCAATCATAGAATTGATGATCAGTCGTATACAAGATTTGTCAAAAATATTGTTTTTTATCAAGTGTATAGTTCCTCAATTTTTGACCATATCGAAAATTTTGATAAAGAAAATATGTTAGAAAAGATAGAAAACTACAATCAATATGGCACATATTCTACACACAATTTTATAATAGCGAGAAATTGAGCGTGACATCTCTATCCAATTTTCAGTGTCCTGACAAACCCAACGTGACCAACAACATAGTGTGCTCGAGTTGCGGGGCAGCCGGTCACATTGCTCGCGATTGTCGTCAGAAACGGCCTGGACAGGGTGGCCCGCCAGTGCCGGGTGACAAGGCAAAGATCGATGAGGAATACATGTCTTTAATGGCTGAACTTGGAGAGGCGCCACCGCAGGACTTGACGAAAACGCTAAGTCCCAGCCAGGCGCCCAAGAATAACGGATTTAACATATTCCAGCCCCAGATGACTCCACCAAGACCACTGATGGCCCCACCACCGATCACTACCCAAGGCATGCAGGTATGAATCTTGAATAGAAATAGAAATTTATTTGGTGGGAGGAAAATGACATCGAAATTTTCACACACGTCAAGTATCTAGCTAAAATATCTAAAACATCATGGCATATATAATATATATATATATATATATATATATATATATATATACATATATACATATACATTTGGTTTTCGGATTTTTTCTTTCTTAGACCTTTTACATATATTTTCCTTTTGATTTGTTTTCTTGGGTAATTAAGTCTATTTACAACTGATGGTATATCTATATTTACATCCACAGAAATATGTTTAACGTTTCAGCAATCACTGTTGCCTTCATCAGAAAATTTTTTTGTTGTCATCCATAGCTGAAATTAAAATTAACATAGTACAATACAGCAAATTAAGTCGACAAAAAACAAAAACAAAAATAAAACAATCTACCTTTCTTCCGTACACAAGAGTGGCAAATTCATTTAAAATTACATGTAATTAGATATAAAACGAAAACATTGTTGAAAGACGGTGGAACAGTATACGTTTGAATTAAACAGATATATAATGTGCAGTGAAATACATATATTTATCGAGCGATCTTGAAACAGCTGATTATTTTTTGTAAAACAACTGAAATGGATAGTCGCTATATAACATGTGAGCTGGTTATAGGAATTATTTCTTTTGTTATGGTAAAATGTTTGTGTAGAATTTTCTCATAAGATTTGTATCAGCTTTGGCGTTAACAGTATTTTCACCTTTCTTTTGGATTTCAATCGTTTCCATAATTTCACGTTTTTTGGTATTTCGTTGGCTTCTAAGAATTCTTGTTAACGCCGTTTTATTCCTTCTATCATATTTGTGGCTGTTGGGTCGGGACTTCAAATATTGGCTAGTTTGACCTATATAAACTTTATCGCAATTAGAGCAAGGTATTTCGTAGACTACATGGCTTCTCTTTTCTTTTGGTATTTTCGTCTTACGTTGACTGAATATTTTCTTACTTAGATTGTGTCCTCTGTGACAAACTGTAATATCATATCTCTTCAAGGTATTGTAGAAACTTTCTGACAGTCTCGGTACATATGGAAGGGAAACATACGTAAAAAAACGTGTACATAAATTTTACAACACCAATTCAAGCAATCATGAAAAGAAGGAAATAAAAACGTATGTTTCCCTTCCATATGGGAACCAGCTCACATGTTATATACCGACTATCCATTTCAGTTGTTTTACAAAAAATAATCAGCTGTTTCAAGATCGCTCGATAAATATATGTATTTCAATGCACATTATATATCTGTTTAATTCAAACGTATACTGTTCCACCGTCTTTCAACAATGTTTTCGTTTTATATCTAATTAGGTACATGTAATTTTAAATGAATTTGCCACTCTTGTGTACGGAAGAAAGGTAGATTGTTTTATTTTTGTGTATTTTTGTTTTTGTTTTTTGTCGACTTAATTTGCTGTATTATACTATGTTAATTTAAATTTTAGCTATGGATGACAACGAAAAAATTTTCTGATGAAGGCAACAGTGATTGCTGAAATGTTAAATATATTTCTGTGGATGTAAATATAGATATACCATCAGTTGTAAATAGACTTAATTACCCAAGAAAACAAATCAAAAGGAATATATATATATATATATATATATATATATATATATATATATATATATATATATATATATTATAAGTACATAAAACATTACATTACAATATTTAAACTATAAGGTCACAGTAGCTAAAAACTCTTCGACATCTTAAAAACTGTCAAGCATATCTCCTTTATCACTCTTATTAAAGTTCCTGACCGTATTGACGAGTATGTGTTCTCTTTAATATAGCAAATTTAATATTAATGTCCCTATTCCGCCTTGTATTATGCTCATGATGTCCCAGACATAAGTCATATTTCGTTATTTTTTTTTTATATAAACAAGGCAGTCTAGGATATATTTACTAGGTAGTGTCTGAACTCCTAGCCTCTTGTAAGCCTCTCTGACATCATCCCTGTATCCAAGGTCTTCCACTGTTCTAATAATTCTTCATAATTCGAAAATGCGACTAGCCTGAGGATTGTGTACCATGTATTTGTGCTGTGTTGGTCAGTTCATATATCAGAAGATTACTGTGATAAAAACATTGAAAATGGCATATACAGATTTTCATTTGATATCTTGCAATATTAATTTTTTTTTGGAATGATATAAGACTTATTTGTATGGAAATATATGATAACCCTTATAATCAGGTGAATTATTTATTTGTTTGCAAATGGTAGTCATAAATTAGTATCTCAGGTAATAAAATAAAAACAAAGAGCGATTGAAAGCTCATTATAGACCGCAACGTAAGGCAGTAGTAAATAACGTTGATATTTAGAGTAAGCAGATAATCTAGACGCCAATTAGCAGCTTTAGATGTTCCTATTACCTGACATATTTCGAATACGCGAGTATTACTTGCCGTGTTTATATATTTAACTGAAATTTATTTTATACAAACAGCAATTCTTTCATTGTATAAATAATAAAATTAATAGTATCTACATACAGAGACCGCTCTGTATCAGCTAACTGAAGTCATCCAGAAAACTCTGAATATCAAAAAAAAATCTCAATGTTCGCTTTCCTGGACATATCTGCGGATTTTGACAACACAACACACATGTCTGTCAGAAAGGCGAGGGGTAAATGATACCATTGTACGATGGATGTATGAAGTATTGACGACGAGGTCAGTTGAGACACTGATTGGTTATCAATCCATGATATCATTGGAAATAAAATTGTTGACCTCATAAATTATATATTAGAAAAGGGCAATTTTCCATATGAATTTAAAATTGCAAAAATCATTCCAATATTCAAAAAAGGGAACAAAGAAGACTTGAACAATTATAGGCCAATATCAATATTGGACACCTTTTCAAAAATTGTTGAAAAAATTATTATCAGTATTAGTCCGAGAGGCGACGACCATGATTTTTGATCCATAGCATCCCGACCAAAACGGATAAAATCGATAGATTACGTGACCCTGCACCCAAAATGCGAATTTCAGACATTTTGCGCGTAGTGTCTGGCTTATGATAATTTTTAAAAATTTCAACGAATTGAGCTGAACCGATCCATAGCAACCCGTCTGATTTCTGGAATGTAGTCGGATGATTGTCCTGAGATACCAACGACACATTTTTCAGACGTCGATAGTGTAGCGCGTTTCCGAGAGACAATTTTGAAAAGAAAAATTGGACAAAAAAGGTGATGCATAGCATCCCGTCTGAAAATCATTTTTATAATTAAATTGAGGTCAGTTGATGCGAAAAAATCAATTTTCAGGAAAAAAAACCGGACCGCCTTACATTTTGACATTTTGAAAATGTCAACAAATATAGCTAACCTGTTCCATAGCATTCCGTTTGAAAACTGTTGGAAATGATGAAGTCAGTTGCCTTAATGTCGCAGAAATTGTTATCAGACAAATTGGATGTAGCAGCTAACCTATCAGACAACTTTCTATCGTAAAAAATCGTCGAGAAATCGTATTTTGTCACATGAGTCTCCGTTTGGCGTTTTGGCGGTTTTTGACACACGTGTGCACTGCTCGGTAGCAAACAATATACTAAGCAATCGCACTTGCGGTGCGAGGACGCTGCGGTCTCGGCGGGAATTGCGGGACAAAATGCCCATTGACCAGACGCGCGAGATCGCCGCGGCTCCGCAGACTCGTGTGCAGTAACCGAATGAAACTCTAGTACTTCGTCCCGCATTTGCGATCCCGCAGCGGGACGTAGTACTAGAGTCTCATTTGGTTACTGCACACGAGTCTGCGGAGCCGCGGCGATCTCGCGCGTCTTGTCAGCGGGCATTTTGTCCCGCAATTCCCTACGAAACCGCAAGTGCGATTGCTAGTACATTGTTTGCTACCGAGCAGTGCACACGTGTGTCAAAAACCGCCAAGATGGATGAGGTAGAAGTGGAACTGTTTATTGCGGAAATTAGGAAATTCTCCCTGCAAGCTCATCAAAAGACCGCACGCTCATTCGAAAGTAGTTATAGAACTTATCTGGGTTTTCCCTCAAATCCGCAAAAGACGTAACAAATTGGCCTCTTAATAAACAAAGGTCTGTAAAGGGATGCACCCAGTATTTTCTTTTTTTCTTTGAAATATATATTTTGTAAATGAAATAGGCATAAACAATGCGTACGCGACGGTATACGTCCATGCTGGATAAACTCTCGTTACTAAGTGGCGTAACCCCGCAGCCTCTCCGAAGCGAGAAAAAACGCAAATGTGCACTGGTTTTCAGCGGCGTCGCTGCGATCCCGCAGCGGTGCAGCGGGCCTTATCATTCAATTTTATACGATTTTAGCCGGGATGCTGTGGATCATGGTTTTGGTCGTGGCCTCTCGTACTTTATGGATTTCAAAAAAATTCTAGTACATTGGAGGCAGAAGTGGATTTTCTGGAGTTTGTATATAAAGAAATTGATAAGGGAAACTTTGTGGCAGTGGTGTATATAGATTTACAAAAGGCATTTGATACAGTAGGCATAGAAGAGATGCTATCAAAATTAAACAACGTTGGTTTTAGGGGCATATGCTATGATTTGTTTAAAACATATTTATAACAGACGGCATTATACTACCTATAATAAATGTGAGAGTGATATGGCACAAGTGAAAACAGGAGTACCACAAGGATCAGTGTTGTGGTCTCTTCTGTACCTACTGTATGTACAGGCTGTCCCATTTTGGGTACTTTTGAATGGTATCTCCGTTATTTTTGAAGTTAGAGGGTTGCGGCTTTCGCGACACTTTGCTACTTTTTCGTACAACTGAAGATGCTGTCAACAGAATTTTAATAGCCCTTTTAGCTTTTAAGATACAGGGCATTTTTGAAAATGTTGCCTTTTGGGATCCCCGTCATATCGCCGTTTACCTTCATCTTATCGAAAAGGCAATATAACATTCTTATAGATTTTTTCCGTAGAATGCAGTGGTGTAGATAATTTTGGTTACATATTTACTATTTACGAGTTATAAAGCAAACTTTTGTTTTTTTTTCAAATGGAATACCCTGTATATTTATAGATAATAAAATTTGTCTTTTTTTTACCTTCTCAAAAATATATGATAGTATAAACTGTTTCTCAGAAACGCGCAAATAAAGGACAATTTTCTGAAATTAAATGCATAATTTAATAGTAGGCCATGGATATTGTTCACGACAAGGAACAAAAATGAATGTCAATACCAATATCATCGGATTTTGGATCGATTTTTGGTTTCTAAAGGTGTTTATTTTCGTTCTTTTGTTATTATTATTTAATTGATATTAATCAATGTCTTCGAATAATGCAACGTATGGAAAATATGATATGCTGTTATGTTTTATACAGAGTAATGAAAATTCCGAAGGAGCTTCGGAATTATATTTCCTAAGGTAAGTAAGCTATAATGACTATGAAAATCTCTATTATCATTTTAATTCTTTTCTTGTTAGATATCCAGAAAGAAGGCAACCAATTTTTGAGATATTTTCTCGTTCAAGAGCAAATCACTTGAGCACGGATCATTTGTTCACCCGCGTGCTAAAATATACAACAAGGAGAACAGGGAAAGAAAAGAGATAAGATACTTTGGGATATATAGAAGCAACACCTTCGTCCTTATAGAAAAATGGGAAATTGGTATCCCAAAAATTGACAGCATTGCAGAATTTCGAGATGCAATTCATTTAGCCTTCGAAATCTGCGAATGAGAACAAAGGTTTTTTTAAACGCTATTCAAAGAATAACAAAGATGTGCCAATTTTACATCAGAAAAAATGGTTGTCAATTTGAACATCAACTTCAATTTTTTTTTAATAATGTTATTATTATTAGTGTTTGTAACATTGTTACTTTACGCTACAAAACTGTTGACCCAAACTTACTGTTCTATAGGTATTTTTTAATTAAAAGTAACCTATATGCAAGGTATCCAATTCTTCGTTAGTAACAACTTTCACTTGTTCATTGTTGTTATACATGGCCTTCTATTGATTTATGCATTTAATTTCAGAAAATTGTACAGGGTGTCCCAAAATGGGACACCCTGTACATGGCCTTGAATTTTTAGAATTAAAATCTAGATACTTTATGTTTGCGGATGATACCACACTAGTGCTGTCGTCGTCATGTCTAAGAGAGCTGGAAAATAAATTAAATAAAGACCTGAAAGTATATAACCAATGTCTGTGTTATAATATTTTTAAAGTAAATATAGTCATTAGTCAAAAAAAACAAAAGAAGAGAGGATGTTAATGTGTTTTTAAATGAAATTAAATTAAAAGAAGTAGGAAATTAAAAATACTTGGGACTGACTATTACAAATAACCTTTCATGGGAAAAACATATTGAAAGTCTGAGTAAAAAACTATCACCTATGATTGGAGCCATTAGACGATGTAGTGATTAATTGAATACATACACCCAAAAGTTAATATATTACGCTTTTATTGAACCACACTTCAGATATATGATCCCATGTTGCGGGAAGACAGCAAAACATTTAATTGAAAAGATTCAAAGAACCCAAAATAAGGCCATAAAAAGTATACATCGTTTAGATTGGCATACTCCCAATCTTCAGTTATACCAGAGTACCTGAATATTGTTGATATTAATAATGATATAATAATAATAATAATGTTTATTAGCAGCAAAAACATACAATTTTTTTACATTGAGTGATTCTATTCAATAATTGCGTCCAAATAAACAAGAAGTTATTCGCCCATTAAAACATTTCTGTTTTGTTGCACCTTTATATTATGACGCATACATATATTCATATAGCAGAACAACAACCCAGTTCTTCAAATAAGGGTGAATACCTATATTAGAACTGTGGAACAAGTTAAACTTATTTATTCTATAAAAAATAGAAACATAAAAACTCAAGCAGGGCTCATACAGCAGTCAGAATTTCACGCATATCAAACAGGCAGAAGAGAGGAATGAATATGCCAGAACACAAAGGACAAAATGCTCCCATATATCAAGGATGTATAAAATATAACACAATCCCACTAATGATAAAAGAAGAAAAGACAACTAATAAAATGTGCCATAACATAAGGAAATATTTGAACTCTTCATGTACAAAATATCTAATTTTCAATATTTCTGATAATTATTTTTTGTATGAATTCATTTTTGTTTTCGGATTTTTTGTTGATGATATTTTGTAATTTGTTTTAAAGGCTCCTGTACCAGTTTGAATTCAAAACTGTTTTGGAGTCTGTGATAAATAAATAAATAATTAATTATTATCTCTGTCAAAAAAACTCGAGGGACATCTCAAGATGGAGTAATATCTCTCCTTCTATGGAGTATAGTAGTGGATGAACTACTACATAGGCTAACTGAGCTTGGCTTCGAATGCGTAGGCTATGCTGATGACAAAGTCTTAATAGTTAGAGGTAAATACGATGGCACCCTATGTGATTTATTACAGGAGGGCCTCAGAATTATTGATTAGTAGTGGTTGTCAGTGGAGTTGAATATTAACCCAACCGAGACCACAGTAATTTCTTCTACCCGGAAAAGAAAACGGGAATTTAAAAAAACTATGTTTCGTACGTTGGGGGAGGGGCGCCACGAAAACATCTGCCCCCGGAGGCATCTTCCCTAGTTACGCCACTGTATATATATATATATATATATATATATATATATATATATATATATATATATATTATATATATATATATATAATATATATATAATATATATATATATATACCTATATATATATATATATATATATATATATATAATATATATATATATATATATATATATATATATATATATATATATATATATATATATATATATATATATATAATATATATAATTATATATATATATATATATATATTATATATATATATATATATATATATATATATATATATATATAATAATACTTATTGGCAATTTAATTACAAAGATTCTCCCTAAGGGGATACCTACATGTAAAAAAAATTTCTCTCTGTGCTCAGGAGCCAGCTTACACAATAAGTACTTAGGACTAACTTAAAACTAAAAGATGTTGCATACAATTGGCATAGCCTTATGCATATTTAGTCTGTTATTTCAGCCTTAATTTCATTCACAACTTTCTTCTTAATTATCTTATGTGACATCTTCAGATTTTTGGAATGATTTGGTAAAAAATTAAAATATTTAATAGCGGTGTAAATACAGTTTTTTTCATAAATTCTTTCTTTATGTTTCGGAACGGGAATGTCCTTTTTTCTTGTTATATTTGTAGAATTACAATATGTAGTACTCAGAGAATTATAATAAAACGTAACACATTTCGTTGCATATAATACTTCAATCGTTATATATATATATATATATATATATATATATATATATATATATATATATATATATATATATATATATATATATATATATATATATATATATATATATATGTATATATATATATATATATATATATATACATACCTAATTATATATACATATTTCATGATAGTAGAACAATAATTACAAAAACTGATCAAGAGCAGCATATTGATGTGACAAAAAAAATTAACCTCTTTCTTTTCCGAATGGTTCGCACGCCAATGCGATACGTAACGAAACTGTGGATACCCGTCCGGTCGGATTCCACGCCGCTTCTTCGCTTCCTGTTCGTCCGTTCCATTACATCTCTAGTAAACGCGCCTCATTCATAACCGGCCATTCATGGATGATGCGATGATGATGCGCCGATGACTGCGCGACGCGTTCGTTTGTTTTGATGAATTTCCGGCCATGAAATCCCTCTTATTAAATGGAGATGCCATAGCATGGGAGTCTGAGGTTAAATATCTACGAAGAAAAAGCTCGACAGAGTGCAAATACTGGCCTGTGTATGTATCACGGAGTCATGAGAACGTGCTTAACTAGGGCACTTGAGATCATTATAGATCTGACACCTCTACATCTAGTGATCGACTCAGAATATCCTGGTGCTCTCTAACTTATAACATTTCATCAGGGAACCTCCCTTGTGATGTAGGTAGAGAAAGTTAGCACTGAAAAGAACTTCACTAAGATGCTAAGTAAAAAGAAAGAATGAAAAGGGAATCCACCACCCAAACTTCCAAAGACAATTCCATGAAAGTGTATACTACAGGAGTTGGCGCTCAAATATATGGGTTAGGCACCAAGTCCGCACTGTCGCTGGGCTCCTGTGCGTCTTTCAGGCAGAAATACTGGCAATCGGAAGATGTGTAGATATGAACCTAGAAAGAAATGCAACATAGCGATCCATTGTGATAGTCAAGATTGTGATAGATTGTGCTATCAAAGCACTGAACTGCCATGTCATCGATTCAAAGTTGATATGGGAGTGCCAAAGGAAACTCAATGAAATAGGCAAGAATAACAAGGAATTTTTAGTCTGGGTTCCCGGTCACTCGGGAAGCAAAGGAAATGAAGAGGCCGATTTACTTGCCAGACAGGGAGTACGAACGCCATTTATTAGCCCAGAACCTTTCTGTAGTATAGGAAAATGGAAATAAGAGAGAGTTTAGAGATTCGGGATATGGATGAAACGAAAGAGAAACACTCTGGCGGAATCTTTCAGGGACTGTACACTCCAAAAAGTTCCTTCGGAACTTTTAAACTGCGAGCTATAAGAGTATCGGGAGAAGGAAGAAACCGAAAGGAAAACACTTTGGATGGATCACTGCAAAAAGTTCCTTCTAAACTTTAAAACTACAATATCCAAAGGATATGTGGATCTCAGTAAGAATAAATTACACCTCCTCACTGGCTTCCTTACAGGACATTGTCGCCTCAGGAAGCATCTGATGATAATAGGTTTATCAGAAACTGACGTGTGTAGATTCTGTAGGGAGGAGGAGAAAATTCCTGTTCACCTGATTACAGATTTCCTAGCCCTCGCAAGCAACGAAAGGAATGCTTAGGTCAAGAAACTTGTAGGAGTGAGGACATAACCTCCTTGGAGCCTTCCGAGATATTGTAGTTTATGAATACTCTGGAACTAGAAGGCGTGCGTAGGTAGATGGCGCAGTACAGAAAACAGCTCTGATTGGGGTCACAATAGACCTTAAGATCGTGGTGCAGCATAACCCCATATTAAATAAATAATAATCTACATTCTTGCTGAAATTAATTATTTTATTAATCATAAATATTAAGTAAATTACAATATTGAAATGCAAGTAACAAATGATCAGTACCTATTCATTCAGATTTCTAAAATACAATGGAAAGAGTAAACGTCCGTTGTTTATTTTTAAGTCACAACCTTAGAAGTAATAATGAAAAATAGAATTACAAAATCAGATTTTTATACTAATAAAAATATGTGTACAAAACAGAAATATTCTGTCGCTTTATATCCTTATGTATAAGAGTACTCAAAAACGCATCTCGTTCTAAGTTTCATGAAAAATCAGACTCATTGTCTTATTCCTTTACCCCAATTTCTGTTGTAGGTTCTCAGTGGGATGCCTCCACCTCCTTGGGCTGCTGCTCCCCCGACCATGCCTTGGTCACCTGGCCCACCTGGCATTCTGCCACCACCACCACCTCCAGGGGCAACGAGTCCGGGACAGATGATGCCGTGGGTAGGTACATCCCCGGCAACACAGCCACCACCACCAGGTTCAACCACTTCCACACCTACAGCCATACCGCCGCCTACAGCTGTACCTTGGGGGCAAATACCAGCCTTCCCTTGGCCGCCAGGCAATTGTCCGCCTCCTCCACCGCCTGGTATTGACGTCAATTCCCTTTTAATATCACCACCACCTCCACCACCTTCTTAAAACCTTCACTTCACTTACGATGATAATCTTGTATATTGTGAATTTATGTAATCAATTCTGCAAAAACTATAATAAATAAGTGTCTAAAAATATATGAACTCTTTATTACTGTGAATGTGCTCTTCTAAATAAACAGTATAGGTTTGAGGATAATTAAAGAAAATTGGTACTGATATCATAGTTAATACTCTCAATAATACACTATATCACCTTTAATTCAATTTCTTTCTTTTGAAAGCAAGTTGAGAAAATTTCTTTAATCAAAACTATGTTTTGCAGTTATGAAGGTAGAAATGAAAATCACTTATAGTTGCTGAAATTTGAAATATAGGGCGAGGAGTCTGAATTGTTGAATATATCAATTCGTTGAAGTTCTGATCAAATATATACAATTTTATTTTAATATCTCAGCACGTTCCTTTCATACCAATGGTATTGTATTCTATAGTACATAACTCCTTCAGAAGATTGCCCATATGCAAATATAAAATTATGAAGCAATCGATATGTTTATTATGACAATTATTGTATGAATTTGCATCCCTAAAATTTATGAAAACGAGTTTGACAAAATGAGTCAGTATTACTTAGATTCTGTGTGTATTTGCAATTCACGCACATCAGATGTGAAACTTCAGAAAAGTAGCCTACTTGGCTTGGGTCACATCAAGTATTAATCCAAGATGCACGCTGGTAGTTAGATTCAGATTCTCGGCACCGAGCGGCAGGTAGATGTGGCCATAATGAATTATGGCGGTCGGCGCCGACAGAGCTATCACCAAAACAGTTCAGTGTATATGGAGCTTTATTGCTACTTAGTGAGAATGCTACTCCAAAAATCATCCAATTTGTATAACGTAATCTATGAAAGGCCCCTCTTTAGCAACTATCTATCATAGTTATTAAGTATTTGACAATGAAACGGCCAATTCATAAACTATAAAGGAATTCAATGCATGTTTTATTAGGCCAAGCTACAGAGATTTGTAGGGAGCATTTTGTGTAAAAAGTGTTAGAAGAAAACCAGCTGCGCCATTGTTTGTAAAATATTTCCATATGATATAGTGATATGTTTTTTAACTGTTAATAACTTTCGTTATTAACAATTTAATGAAAAAATCGCTTTTTTTTTAGTTTTTTGCTTATAGAAATGAAACTATCAAAGTAATCGTGATGGTGTCAATAGACTAATTGTAGAAAATGAAAAGACGAAGAATCAGACCCTTAGTTTAAGAGAAAATCGGAAAAAAACGTCCAAAACGCAGTTTTTTCAAAAAATTTTAACTCGGTTATTTTTTGAATTGTACCGTAGATCCTCCGGCCAGTATTAGTTATTGATATAAACTTCATTTGTGCGAAGATAAGGAACTGTCCGATGCATATTTTTTGATCTGTGGCCATTTGATTATGTTACTATGCAATTTTCCAGCAGACCATAATGCGACCGGTATGGTCCGATTTCAATTTACTAAAAAGATTTTGAAAGTAGAATTTTCATAGTTCAAAACGTTCATCTTGGTTTTTCATGAAAACGCTGAGAAATATGTTAAAAATAAAGCTGAACATGACGAAAAACGGCCGAGCGCGTGAGAGTAGTTTTTTTTTTAACTCGTGGGACCTACAGTTTAACGCCGGTTCCGAACGGCCAATGGGCTTGTGAACGATGCACATTACCCAACAATTTATCTTGAAGAGTGGGGGTAGAGCAGCAGGCAAGGAGAAGTATGACATTCGAAAGCGTCGGCATTTTGAACATGACAGCAATTTCTAAATGTTGTCAGATAATAATTGTAAACACCCACTCTTCAACTACTCTCACGCTAAGGGTCTGATCGAGTCGTCCCACTTCTCATTTTCTTCGTCTTTTCATTTTCTACAATTAGAAACGCGATTTTCTGCATAAAATTGTTAATAACAAAGTTATAAATAATAAAGTCGAGTGAAAAACATATCACTATATCATGTGGAACTATTTATTAGAAACAATGGCGCAGCTGGTTTTCTTCTAACACTTTTTACATGAAAAAATCTCTGTAGCTTTGGCCTATATATGAAAAGTAATAATTGAAACACTTGTCTAAAAACCACATACTGAAAAAACTGTTTTATTGGACTAGTTACGCCTTTTACAGCATTATCAAGACAGAATACATATTACAAAGACATAATTTGAAAATATTCCCACGAATATTTTCAAGTCTTTGTAATATGTATTCAGTCTTGATAATGCTGTATAAGGCGAAACTTTACATTTATAAGTAAATAATGTGCAGCTCAAAAAAACAGTCTCGCATGAGTACCTAGGACATGTTATAGATGAAAGTTTGTCAAGGAACAGAATTATCAACAAATAAGGGGTTTTCGTTGGTGCTTATAGGCCCCCACCAAAATTGAATCTTGTAGGGCGTGAATTTGGAAATGATTATGTTCTACGATAACTGAAGCAAATTTGAAAGATCGAACTATACTCAGCACGGAATTCGATATTATGAGAGAAATTGACGTTAGCGATATAATTGCAGATTTTGCTGAAAATAAATCTAGAAAAGTTGTAACTTAGTATAACAATTTTTGTTACTATTGAGTAGTGTTAGTGTTGAACATTAAATTATTAAATTTTCCACTAGTATAAGCATAGTAATAACAGGGCGCTCTATGCAAGCCTGAGCTCTGGAAGAATAGACCAGTCTATTGCACGTTTCGAATTAATAGAGTAAAGTTCAAGATATTCAAATTAATGAATAAAAGAAGTGCGTGCGTACAAAGTAAACATGTCAGAAGTGAAACTTCTTTGGCAAACAAATTTTTAAATCTCGCTTATATTTATACTAATCTAAAGCTTTAGATTTCCGAGACTTGGATGGAGGGAAGAAGGAAGATATGTTAGGAATTTAATGAATTCAATTATAATTAAAATAAAAACTTGAGAGGTGTCAAGGAACACCCAGATGCAACGAAGTTCCTTTCGATTAAATAGCGAAGGAATTGTAATAAAATTTTATTTTTTTAAAGTTATAATATTTTTTTATTATCAATAAATATAATGTAATATAAACTTAATCAATAGGCTCAATTTTAGTAATAATTGGCTTGTGGTAACTGAATTAAGTAGGAAACATATGTTTGGGATTCTATTTTATTTAAATGTCTGTATTATGTGTTATTATTGTCCGTATAAAATCTCTACTTTCCTAACTCCATCAGCAATATCCGGAACTTGTGCAGAAACACTGTCAGGATTCATTATTGTTATTATTTTTTATTATTTATTATGTACAAAAAACCTGTATACACTCAACAAAAATAATCGTCGCGACACCACACTGTTCAATGCGAAATAGAAAGACGAAACGAAAATAACTGGCTTGCTTTATATGAGAGAGAGACAGACAGAGAAACACGCGCACGGCGTTCGCGCGCAAAAAGTGTCGTTACAAATTTTGGTCTTATTTTTTCCGTCTAGACCCCTTTCGCAACGCGCGATAAGGAACTTCGTTCCAATAATGAAAGTGTCGAAAATTAATACAAATTGATTGTTGAAAGCGCGCCGTCTTGAATTGCGTAAGCTGAACCGGGGTGACGGAATCGCGACCGCCGTTCTCGCGTCGATACGTACGTGATCGTCGTGTCCGAGATGAAAATTTCCTCGTCTGATCGTTGACTACGAGAAGAACGCGAGTCATATGACGGCGGTCACTTTCTTAAGCGCACAGTAACACGATCTCCCTTTCCCTCTCGCTCTCTCCCTCCTCTCGATCCATGACTATGTGCTTCATGCTACGTTCTCTGTTTGGGCATTTCTGGCGAAGAAGTCTGCTGTAGATTCATTGTTCTTGAATGCATGATAAACTTTATCAGTTCTTTATCCTTGGCAGTCTCCTCTATATGTAACATCAAGAGTCCAAAAATGTGGTGTAATTTTAACACAATTTGAGTAAATTTTAGAGCCCTTGTATTTTTTTTGGTATTCCATATATCTTGTCGTATTCAATATTAAACTTCCTGCTAGTTATTGATTCGAATTAATTCTTACTTGATGCAACATTTAAACAAGTTGAATGTAATGTATTTTACTGATGAACGATGCGACTTCTTAGTGCGAGTATTGAATGGAGAATTAAACTTAAGGCCTGTACTATCGGAATTATCAAGAATTATTTCGTGGCTGGAGAAATATTCATGGAACTTTTGAATGTTTGTTATGCAAACTTGACTGAAAAGCTTTCGACGTCATGCTTGTTCTTCATATGGCGATATATGTCTGTCCTATTCATAAGTTTTCCACATTTTTCGCATAGTAGTTGCATCCTATCGTAACCCAATTGCCATTTCTTGAAATCTTCATAACTATCCCAGGAGCTGGTATTAAAAGGAATCCATTCTCCGATATTCTTCCCATCTTTGATATAACATTTATCGTATAACTTGCGACCTGTATCAGAGTATGTCTTGTGACAGCGTTCACAAATTTTTACCATGACTGCAATATTAAGATATTCGGATGTAGAATGAGATATGTAGAACAATTTATTATATATAAATGGAAATGCTATAGTCCCATAAATGAAGCACTTTTACATGTATTCTTATGACAGTACACATACAAATTACTAAATTAGGAAAGCCTGTTTGAAAACCGTTCGACCAAAAGTTTACCTCCTTGCTATCCTGTTTTGGTGTTTGGCTACTCTGATTCTTGGTTCAAGCTATGCTTCTTAATATTTGGAACCTTTGAATGCAAACAGCTGAAAATACTCCACAACTCGCAGAAAAAAAATACTACTGCAATAACAAAAATACAGCTTACGTCCCGGAATTAAAACATGTCTTGTGGCTGCTTGGCAGTTGACCCTCAAATTTTGATAGTGATCAACATTCAGTAGTAGGAAATAACAGATTCAAGAGCAGTAAGAACCTACGAGAGCTGTTATTTTGTAAACGTCCTTGATATTTTACAACTAATGATGCACAAATATGCAAAGAGATATAAGAGCTGACTGAGATTTTTTAGGTTGTTTGAGAGCATATAAAGAAAAATTTGATACCTTCATCAAACCGTTATTGAAAAATGAAAACGTACTAGCGAAAATAAAACGTAGCGTATAAGGCATGGAAACATTACAACAAGAAAGCATAGTCTAGTTTCAATTAAAAATAATAAGCCCAGGCTTCATGAAAAACTCAGAAACTTTACTACACCGAGATATAATATTCCTTTACACTAGTAGAAATATTGAACCAATTAGATCAAGGAGATGCAGAATTTCATGAAATAATTATGGAGATTGAGTATGCAGACATAATTGAATGAAATAAACTAGAGTGTGTAAAATATTTTTTTCTCCAAAT
Source organism: Cynegetis impunctata (assembly GCA_030704885.1). Classification (NCBI taxonomy): domain Eukaryota; kingdom Metazoa; phylum Arthropoda; class Insecta; order Coleoptera; family Coccinellidae; genus Cynegetis; species Cynegetis impunctata. Next base: position 327,183 of record JARQZK010000056.1, read on the forward strand.
GACATTAAATGTAGCTTTTTAATGACACTTAATAGACCTGAAAGGGATACTTTTATTTCATAGGCAGAAAAAGTCCACTTTTTCTGCATAGGCAATAAAAGTTATTGACTTTAAAATGAAAAAATGACACAAAACTGAGTTTATTACAAAACGTCATCAGCGGTAAACATAATTACAAAAAGCCAGTTACCTTTGATGAAACGCAATAATTATTAAAATAAGTATAAAAAAGACGATTTTTCGTGAAATTGGAGCAAATTTGGAGAAATTATATGTTTCACACGGCACAAAAGCAAATTTAATTCCATGGCTGGTTTCCTAGCCTCGGCTCACCAGCCGCGGCATTAAATCTCGTGCTTTTGTGCCTAGTAAAACAAATAACTATTTTTCACCACTCTATGCTTTTCAGAAGATTAAAATATTTTCATAGAAATCTGAAATCTCTTCCTAATACTTGAAGCGCAAAACCCAAATTTCAGAAAGAATGAAGTGTGAGGTTATAATATTCAATTAATCATCAATTTTTAATAAGCTTTTGTTCCCGAAAAAATTTTATCCAACAAAATTTCTCTACATTTACATTTGAGGAAAAGTCCGATAACACATGTCTTCAGACACCTTCCAACTTATAATTTTTACATTTGGCAACACCTCAGCTCGAATGCCGGAAATCTATGAATTTTTAATCGCGAAAAATTGGGATCAGTTGCAACAGCTCGTTCCGCCGCATAGGTATTACGATGTTTTGTTTTTCGCTTTTAGTAACGAAGATGCCGCGTGAGTATAAACGTAATCTGAGGGCTAAACCTTGCCCTAAGGTCTCAGAAGAAGTTTACGAAAAAGCGATTAAGGAAGTTCAAAATAATGTTTCGCTTAGAGTAAAACGTTTGAAGGCGTGTTTACAATTACAATACAGTCTCTAACAATAGACGATTGGATATTGGTTCAATCTTTTAGTAGAGTTCAATCCACAGATGAAAATTATAACACAAATTTTTTTCGAGTTCATCAAGACATACCAGATGTGGCCGAATTCTGTTTCGACCAAATTATTTTTAAATTCAGGGATCCAGAAAAGGGCCAAAAAGGCATTTTGATATTTCAAGTGGATGCCACCAAGTGGAATTAACTTTGTATATATGTTTTTTTTATAAAAATGAATGTTTTGTTTTAAAGAAAAGAATAACCTGGTAGTTTATGTTTATTTAAAAATGTTTACCTTTAAATATAGGAATTTCAGTTATTTTGTAGTGTAAAATGTTTTAACAAAATATAAAATATGTTTCTTTTCACCTCTTAGACAGTGTGAAAGTCAAAACACGTGAAATTAAGAGAGTGTTGTTATTCACACCGGATGTAAGGTGAATCGCAGCACACCCTGCTATTTGAAAAAAGAATACATTCACAGAAGAAGTAGAAAATTTTCGATTTGCAGGGTGAAGGTAAGATAAGAGTTTTGCGCTAAAAATAAGTTTTCTTAAGTCAAACCGTTTTAAAGTTATACTACCGGAAATGTTGTAAAGTGTTGTAATTCGCCCCATTTTACGGTAATCATTTACGTTCTAGAATTTGAAATCTATGCCTAATTGTTATTGGGGGTGAATGTGCGAATGCCGAGCTCTTGTTTTTTTTTTGGGACAAAGGCAGTGTAAGCGGGAAAATATGGCTGCGTTAGAAAATGCATGGACTGCTTCAGTAGGCAAAAATAACATAACAAGATTAAACATTTTATTTCAGATATTATAAAGCAATACCTACGCTTGTAAGAATGTTTATGGTTTTATTTTCTTTATGATTTATTGAGACATGGATTTAAAAAGTAAATTCTACTAAGCCGGTTCTAGCTCACATGCATTGGTAATGGTTTCTGTTGTTAAAAATGTGACACGATTTGAAAGCAAACAATAAGCATACTAATTCGAATTAATGAAGTTGATAATAACAATGTACCGTAAAGCGGTGTTACTTTACCAATGCAGGTGTCTTTGCCAAAATATGCACATTTTGCAATATTTTTATTTTTTGAACATTTGGCAACAGTGCTGGAGTCGGCAACAAAGCAAAGTGACGGCTGAACATGTCTTAACCAAGACCTGTTGCGCGGGATTCTTCAGTGGATCGTTAGCATCGATGCATAGAGGTGCGAGTTGGCAGGTAATAATTTCAGATTTTAAAAATACGAAATGCTAAGGGTTGGTTACAAAATGTGACTACAGCTTGAGGGTTAACAAGTGTTTTGTTAAGTAGTATGTTTATTTAGCTAATTTGTGTGTGATTTTCAAAACATTTCATTAAGTATTTTAGAAGAAAAACGAAAATTTAGTCAAAGGGGAAATTTTCGAGGTTACTTTGCCATTATATATTATATTTTTTAAATTTTAATATATATATATAAATTTTGCTATAGGAGACTTTGTAGTGGTGGCATTTCCAACAAAAAAAAATAGCAAAGCATTTTATAGGACAAGTTTTGGAGGCAGACAATAAGGACGAACCGGTGATAAAGTTTATGCGAAAAAATACTAGTAAAGATAGGGAGGCATTTTATTTTCCTGTTGTCGATGATATATCGCAAATACAAGAGATGGACATTGTTCAATGCCTCAAAAACCCAAAAATATATAGAGGATTCCATCATTTTTCGGAAGATTTATCTTCCTATAATCTTGCCTAAAGAGTGATTTAAAATAAAATATTTTTAGAATTTTGTTTAAGTTTCCTTTTTCACATCCCGCCAAAAAATTTGAAGGCTGATTATTATTAAAAGTTTATTTTTAGTTTTTTAGGATTAACATGTTTTGTTTGTTATAAATGTAGTTTATAAGTTGACCAGTGTGAAGTTAGCCTGAAAAGATGTATGCCCGATTGTTCATTGGCGTACACCAAATGAATTATTCGTATTAACAAAGAGAAACTAGACATACTTGAGAAATTTAACGCTATTCCATATCATTATTGCGTATATCAGTAATTTATACGGTGACAATGTGAAATATAGGAAATGGGCATTGTAACGGAAAAATTCCAAAGCCATGAATTGATGGAACTTAAGATTTCGTAACAAAATTAATTCAAAAAAATTATGATTCCACAAGTTATCGGTCTTGCATCAATATAACGTTACTAAAAATACTTACTAGTATGAAATTAGTTATGATATGGTTGAAAAATTCACTCATAGTGGAATATACTTAGATTGAAATTGAGTAGTGTTCGATTCTGCAGAATTATAAAATCGAATGAATTCTTTCATTGAATGTTTTATAAATCAGTTCAAGGTTAGAAGCGCGCAACAAATGTCCGTCATATGTTTAAGAATATTTTTTCACGTCGAGGTGAGGGCTTCGAAATCTCCGTCGCATGCACAACGGAAACGATATTGTACGTAAACGAGGATTCCAAATGAATCATTTCATAATATGTTCAATTGAATCCCTCAGCCAGAAGACAAGGGTATTGCAACCATCCATATTCTTCAAAAATCGCACAGATCTTCAAAATCACTCAACTTTCCGAAAATCGTCAAAATTTATTTGAAGTCGAATATGCATCAAGATGAAATTTTCAGAACATATCAGATTCTAAGTAACCTTCCATCGTATGTAGGACCAAATTTCTTAGCGTGGGGATAAAAGTTTCAAAATCACTTTAGTTCTCAAAAATCGTCCAAATAGACCTGAAGTCGGTCCTGTCTCAAAATGAAAATTTCTGAAAACATCGTATTCAAAGTTACCTTCCATATTATGTAGGACACAATTTCTTAGCGTGGGGATAAGAGTGTCAAAATCACTCAAGTTCGCAAAAAAAGTCCAAAAGGACATGAAGTCGTTCCTGTCTCACAATGAAATTTTCAGAAAACATCATATTCAAAAATACCTTCCATCGTATATCGGACCAAATGTCTTAGCGTGAGGATAAGAGTGTCAAAATCACTCAAGTTCGCAAAAAAGGTCAAAATTGACATGAAGTCGGTCCTGTCTCAAATTGAAATTTTCAGAAAACATCATTTGCAAGATTACCTTCCATCGTATATGAGACAAAATTTCTTAGCGTGGGAATAAAAGTTTCAAAGCCACTTTAGTTCTCAAAAATCGTCCAAATAGACCTGAAGTCTGTCCTGTCTCAAAATTAAATTTTCAGAAAACATCATATTCAAAGTTACCTTCCATATTATGTAGGACAAAATTTCTTGACTTGGGGATAAGAGTGTCAAAATCACTCAAGTTCGCAAAAAAAGTCCAAATAGACCTGAAGTCGGTCCTGTCTCAAAATGAAATTCTCAGAAAACATCATATTCAAATATACCTTCCATCGTATATAGGACAAAATTTCTTAGCGTGGGGATAAGAGTGTCAAAATCACCCAAGTTCGCAAAAAAGGTCCAAATTGACATGAAGTCGGTCCTGTCTCAAAATGAAATTTTCAGAACATATCAGATTCTAAGTTACCTTCCATCGTATGTAGAACCAAATTTCTTAGCGTGGGGATAAAAGTTTCAAAATCACTTTAGTTCTCAAAAATCGTCCAAATAGACCTGAAGTCGGTCCTGTCTCAGAATGAAATTTTCAGAAAACATCATATTCAAAGTTACCTTCCATATTATGTAGGACAAAATTTCTTAGCGTGGGGATAAAAGTTTCAAAATCACTCTAGTTCTCAAAGATCGTCCAAATAGACCTGAAGTCGGTCCTGTCTCAAAATGAAATTTTCAGAAAACATCATATTAAAAGTTACCTTCCATCATATGTAGGACAAAATTTCTTAGCGTGGGGATAAGAGTTTCAAAATCACTCTAGTTCTCAAAAATCGTCCAAATAGACCTGAAGTCGGTCCTGTCTCAAAATGAAATTTTCAGAAAACATCATATTCAAAGTTACCTTCCATCGTATGTAGGACAAAATTTCTTAGCGTGGGGATAAAAGTTTCAAAATCACTCTAGTTCACAAAGATCGTCCAAATAGACCTGAAGTCGGTCCTGTCTCAAAATGAAATTTTCAGAGAACATCATGTTCAAAGTTAACTTCCATCGTATGTAGGATAAAATTTCTTAGCGTGGGGATAAGAGTGTCAAAATCACTCAAGTTCGCAAAAAATGTCCAAATAGACCTGAAGTCGGTCCTGTCTCAAAATGAAATTTTCAGAAAACAACACATTCAAAGTTACCTTCCATCGTATGTAGGACAAAATTTCTTAGCGTGGGGATAAGAATGTCAAAATCATCCAAGTTCGCAAAAAAAGTACAAATAGACCTGAAGTCGGTCCTGTCTCAAAATGAAATTTTCAGAAAACATCATATTCAAAGTTACCTTCCATTGTATATAGGACCAAATGTCTTAGGGTGGGGATAAGAGTGTCAAAATCACTCAAGTTCGCAAAAAAGGTCCAAATTGACATGAAGTCGGTCCTGTCTCAAAATGAAATTTTCAGAACATATCAGATTCTAAGTTACCTTCCATCGTATGTAGAACCAAATTTCTTAGCGTGGGGATAAAAGTTTCAAAATCACTTTAGTTCTCAAAAATCGTCCAAATAGACCTGAAGTCGGTCCTGTCTCAGAATGAAATTTTCAGAAAACATCATATTCAAAGTTACCTTCCATATTATGTAGGACAAAATTTCTTAGCGTGGGGATAAGAGTGTCAAAATCACTCAAGTTCGCAAAAAAGTCCAAATAGACCTGAAGTCGGTCCTGTCTCAAAATGAAATTTTCAGAAAACATCATATTCAAAAATAACTTCCATCGTATATAGGACCAAATGTCTTAGCGTGGGGATAAAAGTTTCAAAATCACTTTAGTTCTCAAAAATCGTACAAATAGACCTGAAGTCGGTCCTGTCTCATACTGAAATTTTCAGAAAACATCATATTCAAAGTTGCCTTCAATCGTATGTAGGACAAAATTTCTTAGCGTGGGGATAAGAGAGTCAAAATCACTCAAGCTCTAAAAAAAAGTCCAAATTGTCATGAAGTCGGTCCTGTATCAAAATTAAATTTTCAGAAAACGTCATATTCAAAATTACCTTGCATGGTATGTAGGACAAAATTTCTTAGCGTGGGGATAAGAGTGTCAAAATCACTCAAGTTCGCAAAAAAATTCCTAATTGACATGAAGTCGGTCCTGTATCAGAATTAAATTCCGTATTTTGTCCGAAAATAAAATACTATTGCAGCGTATCGAAAGTCATCAATGAAACGCAGAAACGGTTTTTCTTTCCGTTTCAGAGCTTCTGGTTTGCGATTTTATCATTCTTTTGGATATAGATATATATATATATATATATATATATATATATATATATATATATATATATATATATATATATATATATATATTGCAGCCCCATTGGGTATATACATATATATATATATATATATATATATATATATATATATATATATATATATATATATATATATATATATATATATATATATGTATACAGTGGCGCACCCAGGGGGGAGCCATGGGGCTGCAGCCCCCCCCTCCCCCGAGATTTATTGTAGTAACAAAAGAATTGAGATTATTTAGATATTAATTGTGAAATGAGCTCATCTACTACTATAAAATGAGCCTACTGGTCACTATCGGTTAACCATAACATCTATTATGATTTACCGGATACGGGATGTGCGTTTTCTATTTAAATTTAAGGAGGTAAATTTTGATTCAGCCTCCCCCCGAAACTCAATCCTAGGTGCGCCCTTGTATGTATATATATATATATATATATATTTATATATATATATATATATATATATATATATATATATATATATATATATATATATATATATATATATATATATATATATATATATATATATATATATATATATATATATTGTAATGTTTTTACTTTGAGTTCGCCGTGTGCATAAAACTCGCAATTGTTTCTTAACAAACTTAAACGATTTATTTATATTCAATAAATAACACTCTAAATTAACTAACTAATAATTCACTAATTATTTCACTATCAATTTATATCCAAGAGTCTATTTATATTCAGTCTATTTATTTTCACTATCACAGTTGAATTGAATTCGAAGTCGAGGCTCGATCGCTTATATATCCCCAGACCACGCGTTCGAGAAACATCCAGAGCATTCTTAATTGTTCCAGAACCGCCGCTAATAGTCGCGTCGGATGACGCGACGGATGTTTCTAGAATGCCAGGCGATCGGCCGGCGGTCCAGAGTCGGACTTCCGAGAAACAGCAGGTGATGAATTATGTCTCGCCAGCGAATACTCGCTACAATATATATATATATATATATATATATATATATATATATATATATATATATAAAAAAATATATATATATATAATATATATATATATATATATATATATATATATATATATATATATATATATATATATATATATATAATAAATTCGATGGACAATGAATCAACTCTGTGGTAGTTCATATTTATATTAAAAATTAAATATAAGAAAACAACTTGTCTAAAAACCACAAAATGAAAATATCTTTTTATTCGAAACAGGCGAAACTAGTCGAATAAAAAGATATTTTCATTTTGTGGTTTTTAGACGAGTTGTTTTCTTATCTTTAATTTTTAATATTTATATATATATATATATATATATATATTTATATATATATATATATATATATATATATATATATATATATATATATATATATATATATATATATATCAGGGGCGGCTAGTCAAAGGAGGCTAAGCCTCCTCAATAATATTCCGTGTATCACTAATATATTATATTGAATAGTCAGCATTCAGCATATTCATATTAATCAAAATCATATTATTTTATGCACCTACCTTCGTTTCAACCTACATTATATAATATAATTTATTAACTAAGATAGAAGGTATTTACATTAACTGCATTTCATTCATTTCAAGATTTGTGGCAACGCTGCGGAGGCTTAGAAAGGTATATTCTCAACGTTCATTATGCCTGCTACAGAAAAGCAAACAACGGTGCAAATACTCCGAATGAATACTTCATTGCAATAGAAAAGCAAAACACATGTAAATGGCAACACCGATAGGAACCCAGTCTCATACAATGTCGACCAATCACAACTATAGAATTTCGCGTGACATCGAGTGAATTCGTTGGAAAGCATTAATTGAATCGTAGTGTGATCGTAGTTACTAATGGCCGAAAACAGCAGCGTGTTTACTTATATTGCTCGCGTATTGTTTTAAAATGAGTTTGGTTACTGAAGTTAATTTCAAAAATTTCAATGGTGACTTAGTGGAATATTTGTTATCCCATAACTTTAGTGCACTAAGTTATGAGGATAAAGTTTTGATAAAAACATTGCGACCTACCCCTGAATTAAACAATTTGGTGCAGCGTAACAGACAACAAAACCGCGGTTTCAATACAAGGAATTATGAGAGACATCCTTGCCTAACCGGATCACAGGTAAAAAATAAATTATTTTGTTGGCAGTGTTTACTTTTTACTAGTGAAAATGTCTCTGTTTGGGGCCGCTTAGGATTTGAGGATTTAATTCTATACCTAGTTGAAAGTGAGGAATTTTTCACCGATAAATTAACTTTGAATACAGCACGCGGATTAATATCTTACTTACAAGATAAGGAATTTATACATTTTTTAAACATCTTTAAATTAATTTTTGAACAAACAGAAATAGTTTTTCAAATCTTACAGCACAAGTTTTCAGATGTAATTTACTCACGAAATCGGCTCAAGTTTCGTTTGGAAAAACTTTCAGAATTTCGTGCAGAAGTTTATTTTAAAAAACTATTTTCTGTATTTCAAACTACTGATGATACGACTCAATTTAGCCCAAAACGAAAGAAAGTCAGTTACGCAGATATGGAGCTTCACTATAAGCAAATATTTTATGAAATTTTGGATACTATTAGGGGTCAAATAAAAATAAGGTTCTCTGATTTGAAAGAACTGCATTTCTTCGACTTACTCAATAAAAATTTGTTAACCGGATTTTCGGCTAATTTTCCAGATAACCTTTTGGAAAATTTATGTCAAAAATACACTTTTTTGATACGGTGGCCATAAAAAGTGAACTGTGTGCAGTTTATAATGACAATGAAATTTTGGGGCAAAATGAAAATCATGTGAGGACTATTAAATACCTTTTTGATAATGATTTGAATCAAGATTTACCCCAAGTTTATAAACTCTTATGTCTAATTGTTTCTATCACCAACTGTTAACAAATTCGTTAAGTAGGTAGGTAGGTACCTATTTTGTGAAAGAAAAAAAAATTTGATGAATAGATGAATTGATTAATTGGCTGAGAAGAGTTTTTGTGAATATTGTAAATAGGAGTTGTAGGTCTCAAGGTAGACACTCGAAAGTGAAAACAAATTAATAGCTTAGGGTGCTTGTTTTACTTTGATTTTCTTTAAATTATAAGGCGGTTGACCTTGAAATCCGAAAAATTTTCGCCTATGGTGTATTTTTTAACACCTCTTGTAGCCTCCTCAAACCAAAACCTCACGAGCCGCCACTGATAATTCTTTCCGTTTCAGAGCTTCCGGATTGCGATTTTATCATTTATTTTGATATATATATATATATATATATATATATATATATATATATATATATATATATATATATATATATATATATATATATATATATATATATATTTATATATATATATATATATATAATATATATATATATATATATATATATATATATATATATATATATAAAATCGCAATCCGGAAGCTCTGAAACGGAAAGAAAAACCGTTTCTGCGTTTCACTGATTACTTTCGATACGCTGCAAAAGTATTTTATTTTCGGAGAAAATACGGAATTTAATTCTGATACAGGACCGACTTCATATAATTTAGGACTTTTGTTGCGAACTTGAGTGATTTTGACACTCTTATCCCAACACTAAGAAATTTTTTGCTATTTACGATGGAAGGTAACTTTGAATATGATGTTTTCTGCAAATTTCATTTTGATACAGGACCGACTTCATGACTATTTGGACGATTTTTGAGAACTAAAGTGATTTTGAAACTTTTATCCCCAAGCTAAGAAATTTTGTCCTATATACGATGGAAGTTATTTTTGAATATGATGTTTTCTGAAAATTTCATTTTGAGACAGGACCGACTTCAGGTCTATTTGGACTTTTTTTGCGAACTTGAGTGATTTTGACACTCTTATCCCCACGCTAAGAAATTTTGTCCTACATAATATGGAAGGTAACTTTGAATATGATATTTTCTAAAAATTTCATTTTGAGACAGGACCGACTTCAGGTCTATTTGGACGATTTTTGAGAACTAAAGTGATTTTGACACTATTATCCCCACGCTAAGACATTTGGTCCTATATACGATGGAAGTTATTTTTTAATATGATGTTTTCTGAAAATTTCATTTTGAGACAGGACCGACTTCAAGTCTATTTGGACTTTTTTGTGAACTTGAGTGATTTTGACACTCTTATCCCCACGCTAAGAAATTTTGTCCTACATAATATGGAAGGTAACTTTGAATATGATGTTTTCTGAAAATTTCATTTTGAGACAGGACCGACTTCAGGTCTATTTGGACGATTTTTGAGAACTAAAGTGATTTTGAAACTTTTATCCCCACGCTAAGAAATTTGGTTCTACATACGATGGAAGGTAACTTAGAATCTGATATGTTCTGAAAATTTCATTTTGAGACAGGACCGACTTCATGTCAATTTGGACCTTTTTTGCGAACTTGAGTGATTTTGACACTCTTATCCCCACCCTAAGACATTTGGTCCTATATACAATGGAAGGTAACTTTGAATATGATGTTTTCTGAAAATTTCATTTTGAGACAGGACCGACTTCAGGTCTATTTGTACTTTTTTTGCGAACTTGGGTGATTTTGACATTCTTATCCCCACGCTAAGAAATTTTGTCCTACATACGATGGAAGGTAACTTTGAATGTGTTGTTTTCTGAAATTTTCATTTTGAGACAGGACCGACTTCAGGTCTATTTGGACATTTTTTGCGAACTTGAGTGATTTTGACACTCTTATCCCCACGCTAAGAAATTTTATCCTACATACGATGGAAGGTAACTTTGAACATGATGTTTTCTGAAAATTTCATTTTGAGACAGGACCGACTTCAGGTCTATCTGGACGATCTTTGAGAACTAGAGTGATTTTGAAACTTTTATCCCCACGCTAAGAAATTGTGTCCTACATACGATGGAAGGTAACTTTGAATATGATGTTTTCTGAAAATTTCATTTTGAGACAGGACCGACTTCAGGTCTATTTGGACGATTTTTGAGAACTAAAGTGACTTTGAAACTTTTATTCCCACGCTAAGGAATTTTGTCTCATATACGATGGAAGGTAATCTTGCAAATGATGTTTTCTGAAAATTTCAATTTGATGGACCGACTTCATGTCAATTTGGACCTTTTTTGCGAACTTGAGTGATTTTGACACTCTTATCCCCACGCTAAGACATTTGGTCCTATATACGATGGAAGGTATTTTTGAATATGATGTTTTCTGAAAATTTCATTTCGAGACAGGACCGACTTCAGGTCTATTTGGACTTTTTTTGCGAACTTGAGTGATTCTGACACTCTTATCCCCACGCTAAGAAATTTTGTCCTACATAATAAGGAAGGTAACTTTGAATATGATGTTTTCTGAGAATTTCATTTTGAGACAGGACCGACTTCAGGTCTATTTGGACGATTTTTGAGAACTAAAGTGATTTTGAAACTTTTATCCCCACGCTAAGAAATTTGGTCCTACATACGATGGAAGGTAACTTAGAATCTGATATGTTCTGAAAATTTCATCTTGATACATGTTCGACTTCAAATAAATTTTGACGATTTTCGGAAAGTTGAGTGATTTTGAAGATCTGTGCGATTTTTGAAGAATATGGATGGTTGCAATATTATGAGATGATTCATTTAGAATCCTCGTTTACGTACAATATCGTGTCCGTTGTGCATGCGACGGAGTTTTCGAAGCCCTCACCTCGACGTGAAAAAATATTCTTAAACATATGACGGACATTTGTTGCGCGCTTCTAACCTTGAACTGATTTATAAAACATTCAATGAAAGAATTCATTCGATTTTATAATTCTGCAGAATCGAACACTACTCAATTTCAATCAAAGTATATTCCACTATGAGTGAATTTTTCAACCATATCATAACTAATTTCATAATAGTAAGTATTTTTAGTAACGTTATATTGATGCAAGACCGATAACTTGAGGAATCATAATTTTTTTGAATTAATTTTGTTACTAAATCTTAAGTTCCATCAATTCATGGCTTTGGAATTTTTCCGTTACAATGCCCATTTCCTATCTTTCACATTGTCACCGTATAAATTACTGATATACGCAATAATGATATGAAATAGCGTTAAATTTTCTCTTTGTTAATACGAATAATAATTCATTTGGTGTACGCCAATGAACAATCGGGCATAATCGGGAATTTTACCGGCTATCTTTTCAGGTTAACTTCACACTGGTTATAAGTTGTTCAAAGAAAGACTTTTGTTTGTTTTTAGAGGTTAGAATCTGTTTTTCGTTTGTTTGTATTAAAACAATAGTTTTCTAAAAAAAAAATTATAAAAAATGTTTTTTATCATGGCCAAATAACCATTAACCTTATCACAAACTGCCAAAGAAAGCGTTTCAAAGGGTTGGCAAAGTCTTACTGATCGTCAGGTGACTTTGCCAAATTTTTTACCAAAAAAAAAATATATATAGGAGTGTTTTAAATCCGTTTTGAATGCATTAACCGATCGCTAAATGATAAAAATATCACATAGTTTGTAATCAGTGGCGTAGATAGGGGGGGTCAAGGGGATCAATCCCCCCCCCCCATGAGCCCAAAAAAAATTACAAAAATTATAGTAGAATTGAATAAAAGTCTTCGTATCGACGTATTTAAGTATAGGTAGGTACCTACATGAAATTTACTAAGCATTTTTTTGATTTTATGTATGTGCAATTATATAAAAATCATCTAGATATGTTTTCGTGACGGCTGTGCAATTGAGTATTGTATAATTTCCGCGCTTCGAACAGGCCGACCAATAAGGAGCCATTAAATGGTCGCTCGCTATAATTATGGACAGATTGAGCACATGCAAAGTAAAAATCTATTCATAATCTTAACATAATCGTAAATAACATAATAGTAAATAACATAATAGTAAATCAAGAAATGGAATCGTTTTTCTAATTTTGGGTAAAGTAACTAGTAGTTTTGAGCATATTTTATTCAATGTTTAAATAGTAGTTTAATCGGTCACTATGGGCAAAAAACGTGTTTAAAAAAGTTCAAGTGGCTCTAATGGAAAATTTTTATTTCGAAAGGAAGAAGTCAACCAAAATCTCCTCGCACTTCTTCTCTTTCTAAATTGTATACTGTAGTTCCTTACTATCAAACAAAACTGCTCGAGCTTTTGTTTAATAGTATAGTATTATATCTAAAGTACGAGCAATTTCGTTCAATAGTATAGGTAGTATAAAATTTAGAAAGAGAAAAAGTGCGAGGAGGTTTTGGTTGACTTCTTAAATAAAATTTTCCATTTGACATACGTTTTTTGGTCCTAGTGGCCGATTAAATTCCTGTTTACATTCGAGGAGCGTGACTCTGCTTTTAGAAGATTTTCAATCAATATTCAATATCTCGAATATTTTTTGAGGTAGAGTAGGTATCAAAATATGACTAAATTCGGCTTTAATTGTCAATTTAATTACACCATAATATTTTGAAGTTAATAAAACTTGTCGAGTTAGTAAAAGTTTTCTTGTGATGGCGTTCAATCCATTTCTGGACTTATACATCATGGATCTTGGAGAAAGATTTACTAATCATGAGAATATAGTCTAGTGAACAAATGCTTTTTTGTTCAACTTTTTTCATGATTCTCGGAAGAATATGAACAAGGTGTCATTCGATTCGAAAGAGCATGTAGATATTTTTTGAAAAAAGTTAAGTTCCGTTCCGAATATTGTAGAAGTTATAATCAATTTACTCAAAGAAAAAATTATCTCAAAAGCTAATTGATATTTTTGATATCTAAATAAAGATACAAAAAGAGGAGGATATTTTTTAAAAGAAAGTGTCCTAGAACTGTAGGATTAATATTTATAATTTTCTCAGAGGGGTAAATATACTGCCGAAAACAGGTTTGCGAAAGTAACGCCCATTTCGGACACTTTAACAATAAATATGATTTAACTAAGTAAGTATATTAAATATTAAATTACGGAATGAAAAATTTCAGGTTCTTACTGGATAGGTAACTGATCAATAATCCAGCCACAAAACATTTTTATCGCGATTTTTCAATCAGTGATGCAATACTTAATTAATTAAGCAGTTTGCTGCTTGAACAAGAACATTGCAAGTGTGAGAACTGTTAAACTATAGATCTGTAATTTTTTCTTTCTTGGAGCTAGTTTCGAAAGACTGCAGAATAGATTTACTTAGTTGCAAAATTGAACACTTTAATTAAACATAACTTTTTTTCTTAATTCTGTTATAAACAACGCATTCGTTTATAACAATTTTTTAAACAATAGCAGATGAATATTGAAAAAAACCATTTCCTTGTAGCTTCCGTTAATAAAAAACGGATCATTGAAATTATAAAAATAATTCATTTTGATGTTGCAAAACTACGTAGATTGTTAATAACAACTGAAAAATTGAAATTGTTTTATTTTTTCAACGGGGATTTACTCTGAAGCTTTATAATAATAGCTCCAAGAATGAGAACATCTCAGATCTATAGTGAACAGTTGTCAAACTCACAATTTTCATGTTCTAGTACTAAAAAATTGTTAATTAAGTATTGCATAACTATTTAGAAAATCGCTATTATCGCCAGATTACTGCTCATTCGCCGATTTAGTAACTGTCTGAATTTTTTCATTCCTTAATTTCCATATTTATTATGTTTGAATAATGTTTATTGTAAGTGTCCTTAATGCTTGTGACTTGCCCAAATCAAATAATCCGTTTTCGTCCGTATTTTTACCTCTCTGAGAAAATATTGATCCTACAGTTCCGGAAGTTGAGTCTTTCTTTTGGGAAATTTCCTCTTCTTTTCGAATCTTTCTTCAGATTTCAAAAATCTCGATTAATTTTTATATTGCCAAAGAATCAAATCTTCTTTTTTCAGGATATTGTTTATAACTTTCACAATTTTCGCGAGAGAATTTTTATTTTTCTCAAAAAATATCTACATGCCACTCCGAATCGAGTGACATGTTTTGCTCATATTTTTCTGAGACTTGCGAAAAAGGTTGAACAAAAAAGCACTTGTTGACTAGACTAAACGTATTAGAAAGATTTTCGCTGTTTTTCAAGCATGATTTATACGAAATTGACAAAGCAGCTGATAAATTCATCAAAACTGACGAGTTTCATCAAAAATTTTTTACTGCCACACCTGTTGTTCCCGTTAGTTGAACGAGCCTAAAAATTCAATAAGAGAGCTGGATGATTGCCTAGAATTTTTTTTTCGAATATCATGTTGCTCAGAATATTAGCTACATTGCCGGTATCGACGTTTGAAGCGAATAAAAACGATTCAAAGGAGCACTATAAAAGAAATGGACTTGTAATGACCCTTCTGAATATATAAAATTCATTGCAAATTGAAAACTCATGTTTGTCCAATTTTTTGTTATTGAAATGTTTGGCTGCTCTGGCAATTCATCGTGACAATGGAATCACAGCTGACGAAGTCATAAATAGATTGTCAAAAAACGCCGAAAACTAAATTTTCTGCTCTGATTTTCCCAAGAACATTTTTAATGATGTATATATTCAATTAAATATAATTCAATTTTTTACTGATTTATAATTACCTAAATTTTTCCAATTCAAATAGTTTTAATTTTTTGCAATTTAATTTAACTTTTCCGCTTATTTTGTAGTATCTACATGAAAGATTATTTTTATCAACAAAAATAGAACCTTAGATGAAACACTTATGAAATTTTGCACTAAGTCATATTCCCCCCCCAACGCAAAAAGCTATCTACGCCACTGTTTGTAATCACGTCTATTTGGGAAAAAATTCAAGATAAAAACAAAAAAACTGGAAATTATGAGCAAAATAACACCGCTTTATGGTATCTACGCTTCTGCATTTATATAAATAAAACTCTTTGATGTTTCAAAAATGATTGTGAAATATTTAGGAAATTGTGTATGCATCTGGTAAAATATAATATTATCGAGCAAATTGTATGAACCCTATGAAAACTGATGAATATGTTGTATATTAAGTTACAATCGGTAGCTATTTAAAAGCAGTATTACCTTTTCTATATATAGGTACTAGTAATAATTAAATTCAAAAATAGTGAATATCAGTTTAAAAATTAATATTTGTACTTGAATAACCTGAAAACTATCATTGACGTACATTTTGAAAAATTGGGGGAGGTCAAAGCCCCAACCAATTCATACCAAAAAGAATCCCATCAAGATATCATACGAAACTACCTACTTACTTATCGAGTTGTTAGTGCTAAACATCATGAAAAGTCATGAAACGAAAAGGTCCAACTTTGCTAAGCGAACCCATTTTAATAAGCATGGTATCAACGTGAAAACCTGCTAAAAAACAATAGGCTGTAAACCAGTGGCGCAGCCAGAATTTTGTATTAGAGGGGGTTTCCAAAAAAAGATTGAGGGGAGTATAAGAAACGAGAGTATATTTTATTGAACACAAAACGAAACGTTCATATGAAGAAGGTACATTTGATAAAATATAATCAAAAAATCGGTCAGGTAGTGAGTATACTCATGTCTCGAACAGATGACAAAAATATTTTAAGGCAATGAGTATTAATATACTTACTCATAAAACAAGAAACAGAAAAAGACAACATAATAATACCAATTAAAATTTACTTATTAATTAAAATAAAATAATAAGTCGGCGGGATTGAAGAGCTAAGACATTAAGAATTTCGTCTTCCAGAATAGGAATATCTGAATATATATATCAAAGCTATATACACCAAAGCTAGGCCGTTTACTCTGTAGAATTCCGCAAATAATTTTTAAGGAATTTTAGGAAAGAAAACGATCTTTCACAAGAACATGTGTGGTGACTGGTAAAATTGCCATTATAATAAAAAGTGTATGCCTCAATCGCTCTTTGTGGCCTTTCAGTTTTATCTTTGATAAATTGGACCCAAAGTGCTACTTCTCCCATAGAAGCAGTCATCCAGTTCATAAAATTCCAAAAGGTGTTGGGTGGAATTCAAAATTTCTAAACTATTATTATTACATAATAGTTTTTGGTAAGGTTCAAAAGTATTTTAGTGATTTATAAATATTGACTGGTCGAGAAACAGAATATAAATAGCTCTTCGATAATATTCTCCATTTCATTATTTCAGTTAGTTCTAGGTTGTAATGTTGTAATATTAAACTCATTACGTATTGCCTCTTCATAAATATCTGAAAATGACTTTTCGTCGTTTACCCCAGTACACTGTTGAATTACTCAAATCAAAAAAAAATTAAGGAAAAAATGGCTTACGATAATATCTCTTATAAAGAAGCTGTCAACTTTGTTAAATCGAGTTACGCGAATGTCGTTTCGACTACCCTGACGCAAAACAGGATAGATCGAGCTCCACTAATTTTGTTTCAATTACCCCAGTGCAAAAACAGAGTAGATCTATATACACATCCACTCAACCTAATAGTAAAAGTCCTAAACGTAGATTATCATTCAATTCAGATTTAGCTCTGAAAAAAAACACTCCGATATTATTAAAAATATAGCTTCCAGTTCTGGAAATGGCGTTTGTATAGGGTTAAACTACAGGTCCAGTGAACAAGAAAGTTTTTCCGAAAATTCAGACTCCTTAGGTGAATTATCAAATATTCTATATAATATAATAATTTCTATACTTAAAGATTGTAGTGGTTCTGTATCTAAAGCTGAAGAGGGTTCTTATAGAGACGTTATCAAAAACAAACTTGACGAATTATTTAATGCAAAATAAGTTTTCAATTATGCAATGGAATGCCAGATCGTTGATATCAAATAAAGGTAGTTTAGAGAAGTATTTGTATGATAATAATATAGATATCTGTTTATTGAGTGAAACGTGGTTGAAATCCTCTACAAAAATTAATTTTTCAGGATTCAATATTTTTCGGAATGATCGCCAAAATGGAAAAGGAAGTGTTGCTATACTCATAAAAAATTGCTTCAGTTACAAATTGCTAGATATACCTAAAATTACAAACATTGAATTTATCGTTCTGTCTATAAAAGATGCTAATGACAAGAAAATATCCTTTTTTCTATTTATGTTCCACCTAACTCAAATATAGAGGTTGATGAGTGGCAAAAGCTTTTTAACCCATATAAAGATAATTCAATATTTTGCGGAGATTTTAACCTGCATCACTCCTAGTGGGGGTCCCCAAGGGACAGCCTAAATGGCTCCAAACTTCTTACTGCAATAGAAAACAATAATTTATTTATCATAAATGACGGGTCAGCTACAAGGTTATCTCCCCCAGGGCAGAATAAATCGGCAATAGATCTCACAATTTCTTGTAATTCGCTTTTTTCCCTATGTAATTGGCATATTGAAGATGATACATTGGGTTCAGACCACTTCGTCATAAGATGTGATAATTGTAAATGTTGAAAGATCTACTCCTAAACAATCGACGCGGCTTTACAATACAAAAAAAGCTGATTGGCAAAAATTTTCTAACAATATACATAATTGTACTATGCAAATGATCGAGTCTAATTCTGTTTCTTACGACTGTTTCATACGTAATTTGATTAATTCCTGTGAATTAAGCATTCCTAAGTATAAGACAATAACGTCTCACAAATTTAATAAGCCATGGTGGAATGAAGAGTGTGCACAAGCCCTGAAGGATAAACAAGTAGCGTATAGAAATTTTCTGTCAACTTCAAATCAAGAGAATTACCTCACATATAAAAATTCGGAGGCTAAAGCCACAGCGTACACAAATTCAAAGTAACTTCAATTTCTTACTGTTTACCAACAGGTACATTATTGAACACTGTTTCGGAATAATGGAACAAAAGTTTCGAAAACTATCCCATATGAAATTGAGAGACATTACAACCATAGTGCCCTTATTAAGGTCATGCTGTTATTGCACGATTATTCCTGGAGGAGAACAAATAAGAGCTTCTCTTAATAACGAACAAATAGTTAGGAACGAATACGTTGACCCAGATCAGTATAATAGAAGTAGTATCAAGCGAGAGATTAAGTGTTGAACATATTACGATTTGTGATTTGAAGAAAACAAGTTTACCATAAAGATACTGTCTGTTTCTGATGCCTCTGCTCGAGAGAAGAGTCAACCATCTTGGAACCAGTGTATGGAAAAAGGGGTCAATCTGATTGAGTTGATACTCCCTCTTGATGAGATTCCGTTTCAAAAAATTTGGGTTATCTACACCGAACGGTAGATAGCCCACTTGCAGTCCATTCCTATTAGGAGCAGTAATCGAATACTATCTTAAGCATTTCCTCCAGAATTATATGAACGATACAACAAGATCGATAATAACTCAGCTACCTACTTGAAAGTTTTTATGTTGACAACGACGTGACAAGCCTGAATAGCAGAGATGAGATTCAGGATTTTTTTTAAGTATCCACGAAATTATTTTACGATGCCAAATATGATCTGAGAGGGTGGGAGCATTCACTATTTCATGATTATCCGATAAACTACAATTTGTCCTCAGTTTTGAAACTTTTCTGAAATAAAAAAAAGAAAAAAAGTTACATTGCAAGCTAATCTACAGGCCACCACAGCGATATTTTTGAGATCAGAAACATGTGACAGCGTGAATGTTCAATTTATTCAAGCGAAATCTAGAAATTCTTCTGTTAAACGAATGACTATTCCTCGATTCGAATTCTTAGGAGCAAGGTTATCCAAAGCTGTTACTGACACTATTGATCGGATCCTACTATGTTAGTTTATTGGTGGTCTGATTCAAAAACAGTTTTGCCTTGGAAAAGGTTGATGCAAATTGGAAGCCGTACGTTGTGGCAACGAATAAGGAAAATTAGAAGTTTTACAAATAAAAACGTAGGATATCACATTCCTGAAAATCTCAACTCCGCAGACCTACCTTCCCGGGGCTGTTCATCAAGAGAACTTACAGATTCAATGTGGTGGAAGGGACCTCAATGGTTGAGAAAATCTCTAAAGTATTGGAGATTAAAATTACAACAAAGATGAAGAGGCAATTGAATTTGAGAATGGAAAAAGTATGGTTTAAACAAATTTATCGGCAACCAATGAATTTTCTTGATATCATGAAAGAATTTCAAAATACGAGAAAATTATTCGAGTTCTTGAAAGGTTTGTTGTAAATTTTCGTCATACGCATAAGAAGATCATAACTGAAGAATTATGCTTGATATAGATAGATTCAGCAAATAAGTTTTTTATAAAATTGGTATAGATTAAAACATTCAATAGAGTTAATGAATAAAGTATAAACTTTAAAATAAAAAACACTTGGCTTATGTTTCACAATATAACAAATATTTAGATACTGTATTTAGCAGTAACGAAAAGTCGACATGTTTCGAGTTATGAACTCATTATCAAGACTTCGTTACTGCTAAATACAGTATCTAAATATTTGTTATATTGTGAAACATAAGCCAAGTGTTTTTTATTTTAAAGTTTATACTTTATTCTTTATGATGTTTCACCAAGTGATGTGCGAGAATTCAATCTCAAAGTTAATGATACTCATTTGAAGAGTTTTTGTTCGTTCATCGAATATTATGGTGTTTTTCGTTGTCCAACATTCTACCATCCAAGCATTCTGTTGTGAAAAAACTGATCTCAGAAACACATGTGAAATTCTTGCATGTTAGCATTTATACTTTACTCAGTCTACTGCGAGAAAGATTCTGGATGATTCGATTATTAGAGAAAGAAAAAAATGTGAAATCAGCCATTTCGAATTGTACCATATATAAGACGTAGTTCTTCAGCGAAGAATTGTCAATGTTCATAAGAGGTTGTTGAAATGAGCCGAGATATTTGTGACGCCACAATCTGAAGGATTGTCAAAAACAAGGAGGAAACACAACGTTACTGTGACGTCATAGTATTGTTTTATTTCGAGGTGCAATTTTGAATATTCCACCGATAAAAAAAAATGTAGCCTTTTTTTGCTAATGATATTTACGTTTTTTGTGTGTACAATTCTTACCTAGGCTAATTAAGGAGAGTCGGGAAAAAGCTAAGAAAGTCGGTTTTCATTTAGCACTTTTAGGGGCAGAGATGCAGCTTTTTTTTAGGAAAAAAGAAGGCATTCAGTGGATTTAGGAAAACCTATACGTTGTTACTTGATTCAAATAGATTCCATTCACAGAAAAAAATTCTCGTCATGCGCAGATCTAAAATTCATCAAGATCCAACTCTATAAGAGATTTAACGATACCAACGGCGTCTTTGAGGTTCAAGGATCACTTTCCAACTCGACTTTGTTAGTCATTCTTTTACTTTATCAAGAAAATAGCACTAAACTGTAGCAACAATAATTTTTCATATTTTTATTAATAATACCTGTTGCGGTATTCATTGTTGATGCATTTTATTAATAACTGCAGCAACATGTAAATTATATAAATCTTCAGATATTTCGCGAATTTTTGCAATGAAGGTTTAGTATTATTCGAAATAGATCGGTACATATTATTGCTAAAATAAAACTTACCAAAAATAGCCTTCGTCCAGAGTCTGGTTCAAAACGTCCAAAGCTTGTCAAACTGATTTCAATTGAAGAAGCATATGAAACATTGACATTAAAAATATTGGCATATATATATATATATATATATATATATATATATATATATATATATATATATATATATATATATATATATATATATATATATATATATATATATATATACAGGGTGTCCCGAAAAGACCACATCAAACTGAAGGAGCATGTTGGTCGAATGTTACCCTACCTTCTATGAAAAAATTTCTCTTATGAAAGTCCTTCCGTTTTCGAGATATTTTTTTTAATATAAAAATATAGAATTTATGTCCCTCCCAGTAGTTTTTCTATGCTGTTGGTACAATTTTACACTTTCCTAATTCCATCCTTCAGTAAAATATTGTTGAATGATCATTCTTACTTTTACAGTAAGAAAATGCTCGGAACATTATAGAGGAGGGGCTGTGAGAAATGTTTTCAATAGAAGTTATAAGAGTATTCTTTTTTTTATGAACTTCAACCCATCGTAGTGAAAACAAAATGTTTTGGGCTACTGCTGCACATTACATTATTAAATTGGCTATTTCATGGAGATTTCAAAATGGTATCACAAAATAGACCTTTTATTGGAAAACTGAAAATTATTGCAGTTTTTTTCAAAAAGGGGACTTTTCTGACATAATCTATTTTACCAATTTTCGTCATCATATATTTTATTCTGCTTTATCTAATGAAACACTCAATATTCCTCGTGAGAAAATGATAGTTGCATAATTATTCACCTCAATAATCAGAATTATTCATTAAATGCGACCATTTTCGGGTCTTTTTTATCCATGTAGCTTAGGCAGAAGAGAAATTTCATAAAAATTTAACAAAGGCTGCTGTGGATTCGTTTGACATCAACTTGTCATTTAATTCCTTCAGTATGTTACTTAGCTCGTGCGTTATACTCACTTCTTGGTTATTGTTCACGCACCATCTGATTTTGTTTAGAACTGTTCTGCCACTGGAGCAGAGGCATACTCTGTGGTTTCAACACGATTACGGTCGCCCAGTAACAGCATATTTAAATCGAACCTATCCCCACCGGTGGATCGGAAGAGGAGGTGAAATTTTGTTGCCCCCTCATTCACCAGACCTTAATCCACTGGATTTTTATTATTGGGGTTACTTGAAGGACAAAGTCTATTCAAAAACCATAAGCAATGAAGCTGAGTTGAGGGAGGGCATCCGAGTTGCTGCAGCGGAAATAACAGAGACTAGTTTGAGGGCATTGAAAAGGTCTTTTCTCGGTCGATGCAGGGCCTGTATACGCGAAAGAGGTCATCATTTTGAATAGTCACTATAATGATTGTAAATAGTGAAAATATCAATGATGTTTAATGAGTAATTAAATAAACACCGTCAAATTAAACTTTATCAGAAACGACCCCTTTTTGAGAAAAATTGCGATAATTTTCAGTTTTCCAGTAAAAAATCTATAGTATCATACCATTTTGAAATCTCCATAAAATAGGCAATTTAATGATGTAATGTGCAGCAGTGGCCCAAAACATTTTGTTTTCACAACGATGGGTTAAACTTCATGAAAAAAAAGTATACTCTTAAAACTTGTATTGAAAACATTTCTTGTGGCCCCCCTTCTATAATGTTTCGCGCATTCTCTCACTGTTGAAGTTAGAATAATCATTCAGCAATATTTTTTGAAGGAATGACTTAGAAAATTGTGAAATTGTACCAACAGCATAGAAAAACTACTGGGAGGGACATAAATTCTATATTTTCATATAAAAATAAATATCTCGAAAACGGAAGGACTTTCATAAGAGAAATTTTTCATAGAAGGTAGGGTAACATTCGACCAACATGCTCCTTCAGTTTGACGTGGTCTTTACGGGACACCCTGTATATTATATATATATATATATATATATATATATATATATATATATATATATATATATATATATATATATATATATATATATATATATATATATATATATATATATATAAATAATATAAATATCATTCTCGTTATATATTGGCATCTCCAGCGGCTCGCATCACACCAAATGAGCTGAAATTTGTTATCAGAAGTGGTTTCCGAGACAGAACGCAACTATCAACATTTGGTTTAATTTTTCCCACCGCCACCATCTTTACGTATAGTTTTTTCGTGGTTTTTGAAAAATTGCCGCACTCCACAGCTTCTGCAGATTGAGTTAGAGGATTGAAGTTTGGTACATACATTGAGTTTATGTTGACTTAAAATCCCTTGTGGGTTTCATTGATTATTCTCAACCGCGCTGCATTTTGTGTTGACTTCCGTTCGAATTGTATCTGGATCTGTTTCGACATCAGTACGCTGCTTCGAGATTTTTTTTTACAATAGAGGGTTAAAATTTGGCATGTGAATTGAGTTGATGTTGGAGTACTAATAATTTTTTTCGGATGGCTATTTAAGCTTGATTTTTCTAAATAGAATTCAATCGGTTGGCATCGCATCTCGACGCCATGCATTATTCGCGCGAAAAATACGACCTCGGTAATGGACCTCTGCGCTGCTCAATAGTTTTATTTTCATTTTTTAGCGTCACTGTTACAACTAATGATGTATAAGTATGAATAGGCTGGGTGAGAAATTTTATTATTTCTTTATATTAGCTTTCTATTTAATTTTATGCATTAAATTTTCTTTCTCTAAGTTTTACTTTTCATAGAGGAATATGGGACTTACAGCGACTGGCGAATGATATTCACTTTTTACATAGATATTTATGCTAATTTATCAGTATATTTGCCTTTTATTTAAATATCTATTTTGAAGGCCTCAGCATCATTTGGATGAGGCGGCTGGTCGGTGGTGGGGCCGAATCAGATTGCCCCGATGAGGAAGAGGATGATGTTGAGATGGATGATAACTCTTTTTCAAATGTTATCAATGATTATTAAAGCGTATTTGATACTAATTTCAAGCAGAGTAGTATGAATATGTTTGGTAGGTAGTATTATGATTAATTAATAATGTATACTAATATTATTTGGTTACAATAGGCCTACAGGGGAAATCTCCCACTACACGGCGTAACCAGCAGCTCGCAAGTGACAAGAGCCACAATTTAAGAGTATTTCCATTTGTGTAGTTGTATCTCTCAGTAGTGCATTATATTCTCGAGGCTACTCATTATATAGTTCTCTAAATAATGTATGCGTTACCACTTTCCTTGACATCCAATTATTGTTCCAAATCATTCTCCTTTTCTTCTCTTTTCTTTTTGTACAGCACTTTCAGCTCGAAGTATTTTTGGAATCGCTTTTATAGTGCCTAATGAAACGAAGAATGAGTCAAACGAAAGCTTCTAATACTAGACTCGCAAATTTTGGTTGTTACTCTCCTCCTCCTACACGGCTTAACCGATTGAAATGATGGTGAGGACATAGGCTATATAAATAATAAATGACTTGCACCACGGAGGAATAATCAATGTAAAAAATTTCAAAA
>JARQZK010000056.1:357500-410000 GCA_030704885.1 Cynegetis impunctata
ATTCCGAATTTTTAGCAGGTTTTCACTTTGAAAACCTGCTTATTAAAATGGGTGCGATTAGCAAAGTTCGACCTAGGACCAAGATAGTTTTTTGTTTCATGACTTTTTATGATGCTTGGCACCAAATTATTTTAAACAGTTATACAAAATAAAGCTTTAACTTTATATTCTCATTTCTTATCAAATTACTGATAGAATGAAACCTTAGAAAAAATTAAATATAGAAGCTATCACAAATATTTTGTATGATGTATTATGTTACATTGATACGAAAATTAACCATGAGGAAATTACCTGGACGAAGAAAATAAAGTGCTTGAAAGACGTGTTCAAATGAGCTTCTTCTCCTAGTTGGACCACCTCCCGGAAATGTTGATGATAAATGTGTGCATAAACTCGGAACAACCTTTTCAAAATTGTTTTAGCAATGGAGAGGAAATTCTTTGGAAATGGAACACCTAAAGTGAGAATATATCAGTAGCATTTTGAATATGTGACTAAGTTACATTAATGAGTATCAATGAATAGAAAATTTCAAAGTGGATTTGTTGAACATCATCACGATATTTCATTGAATGAATGAAACCTCATAATCTTCAATTAAGAATTATACTCAAAGACTACAAATAAATCTACCTAAACCTATAAATTGAGAGTCTGCCTAAACCTATAAGTCGAGAGTTCACGCGAAAATAGAAACAGAAATAGAAAATTATTTCTGAAGTGTCTTTAGATAAAATCATTGAGAGCGTACTATTTTATACATTATCACTAATTGAATCTAAAATTATATGAAACTGAATAATCTATTTAGCATTGTACAGGGGGGGCAAATTTCGATATTTGTATAGGTATCCCGGTAGCTATAGTAGATGCAGAAAAAAGGGCGCATTATCGACCTCTTTTTTCGAGACAAAATTTGCTATTGCCTTTTGTTTTCGAGTTATAAACAAAAGTTCGATTTTTCGACTAGTGTGGATATCATGGTTGTTTTCGAAGTTACGAGATAACTTTCACATTCTTAAGTCACTTTTTTCTGAAAAATGCAGTGGCGTCGAGAAATTTGAAAAAAAGTGCAATTTCGAGTTATGGTCTGAAGATGTATATTTTTAAATATAGTAAACCATAGTTGGCTGTGGTTTGGTTGGAACGGATTTTTTTCCCCTTTCTAAAAATGTATCATATGTCGGGTAGCTTCTGATGTGTAAGTCTTTAAAAGCGAAAATAATATTTTACTATATTACTTTTTGCGTTTTTATACGTATTCCAAGTAGGCGGGTATCACCTATGACAGAGTTTGTCCATTTCTTTCCGTAAAATATCGATTAAATGATTTAATATTGAAAGTCAAGATGTACGAAAATTAGGAGAAATATGATATGTTAGAAAGCTATTAAAAAAATTTTTATAAGACATTATTACTATAAAAAAAAACAATAAAAATGACAATAAATGTTTAAACTGATATCCATTATGGTTGATACATAAATTACATCTCTTTATAACACTCTGAACTGCATTATGAATATTTGAAATGGAATTCACAGTCTATAAAATTTTTTCTAAGTTCATTTATATCGTTACTGGGTTTCTAATATAATTTGTCTTTTATAGCTATAACCCCAAAAGAAAAAATCCGGTGGCGTTATAATTCAGGTGATCATGGGGCCACCTCACTGGACTATTATTCCCCTTCCAGTTATTTCCAAAATTAGTATTCAACAATTCTGAAACGGTCCTTATATTATGAGGCGGTGTATCATCATATTGGAAGAACTGATTTTGTACCTCAATTCAGGGTAGATAGTCCATGAATTCCTCACTAATTTTCTGATTTAAAATTTTGTAATACAGTTGGCCATTAAGATTTTTTTGATATGTATGATACGTCAAAACACAACACGACTGCCACGTATAGCACACCAAACACCAAAACCAAAGTGTCCCTGAGATCGAACGTCGACTGTTCGTATCAAATCAGTAGTGCTTGTTATGTCTGTTAAAAATTCCAGCACTGCTAATGTTTGCTACATCTGTCCAAACTATATTTTTATAGAAGAATGTATCTTTATGATGATACCATATGCAAAACTCTAATCGTCGTTGCAAATCAGTTGGTTACAGACAGGTAATGTTGTTTTCTAATTGTATAAGAGTTGAATTTATATGTCTTCAGAATACCCAAAGCTCGACGTCTTGAAATCCCAGTTTCCGCTTCAATCTGACTACTTAAAATTAAAGGATTTGCAACCGTCATTCCAATTACAGACATACTAGTTTCTTCAACTAGTTTCTTCAGCATCTTCAATGGTGTATTTTTTTGGTCCTGGATTGTTGAATGATCCGCAATTAATGCGATTTTCTTTTGATATCTTGAAAATAGTTTTATTAGGCGGTCTTCTTTCTGGATAGCGATTGGAATATATCTCAGATGCAATATCACAACTGTTATTACTTCGAATAAAGTGACTTTTTCTTTTTGCAACATTTTTAGTCTCCTTTTTCCTTATGCCACGTGCAAATCGTCAGATTAGTGAAATGCATACTCTTCTGCATGTAATTAACTCACCTTGCCTTAATCTGACGCGCTCGAGTTTTTCGAACGATCGATTTTTTTACTAATGATCGGCTGCCCTAGACGAACGCCCCCATATTAAGGGTTCATGTATGGTGGGGATACTTCACAGGGTGCAAGGTTTCCCACAATATGTTATTCTGCCGCGCTTGAGTAAAAATCCCCGCTTGGGCTCCCCTACTAAACATATCATATTGGGATCTGACATAGCGACGGAGCTTTGATTATAACGTCAAAACATGGTGCTTCAAAACCAACATATGAGGTCAGAAGCGGGACTCTGTGTCCTATAGAATTTTATTAATCGCCACATTTCTATTGGGATTTGACATGTCAGCTGGTGAACTCTGGCGGCCAGATGGATGAAGTTTTTATTTCCAACGTCAACATATGAAATTGCATGACAAGTTTTTGATTTCTTACAAATGAGATCGCAAAAGGTATAATGGAAAGTGTTAATTTTGCAAAACGTAGAATCAGCAAGTATAGAGTGTGTTGTTGCGTGAAAAATTGTAATTCTAAAGCATATATAAATGCAAGTATTAGCTTTCATCGGTTTCCGAAGCCAAACATATATTTTGTATTGAGAGAAAATCATTTTGGAGAAAAGGAAAAAATTGATTTATAGATAGATAGATAGTTTATTTAACCACGTTACATACAAGAATGTTTATGGCAAGTCAGATTTTGTCACAAACAGTACAATACAATAGTTGTTACACATTAAAATGACATAACTTAACAAGAACAAATATAAGATAAAAGATATAACACATCAGTACCAAAATTGTAAGATCACATTGATGAACAAATGAAGGACATATAAAAACAAATGTCCAACATGAGCGACAAAGAAACACTAGCAGACACCTTGTAGTCTAGGCTTTAAGAGAGTTGGCTTTTAGAAGGTATCCCGACACACTGTAGAAACAATTTTCGAGTAGAAATCTTTTGATTGTTGTTTTAAATTTTTTGAATTCTAGGAGCTTTACTGATCTATCTAGAGTGTTGTATAAATTTAGATTCAGCGAGTTTTTTGCACTTGCGACCAATCTGTGCCGTGGTAATTTAAACAAGTCAGCTGATCTGGTATTGTGATTGTGTAGATCTGAGTGCCTAGAAAATGTGCCCCTGTTATTATGTACTTCCAGTAAAGTTGTGAATATATATAGGGTGGGAAGTGGCATTATGCTTAGTTCAATAAAATGGTGTTGGCAATGATCTCTATAGCCAAGATTTGCCAAGATTCTTATTGCCTTTTTCTGTGATCTGAAAACCCTTATTGCATTACTGGAGTTACCCCAAAGAAGAATTCCGTAGGATATTACCGAATGAAAAAGAGAAAAGTATGTGATCTTGAGAACGTTCATGTTAGTAACAGGTTTGAGTTGCCTCAATACAAATAGGACAGTAGATAATTTGCCAAGCACATATTCCACGTGGCTAGACCAATTTAATCGATCATCAATTCTAAAACCCAATAGTGAAATATTCTGCCCTCTTTGATAAAGAGGATTTGAAGAGACAATCAAATTTTGAGTTTTGTCCTCATTTAGTTTGAGTTTATTTCTCGTGAACCAGATTTTGCCTCGTATCGCATGATTTACCCGAGCATATCAGTGTGGTGTCATCAGCAAATAAAACGCATTTTATTGGTGCAATAGCCTGACATAAGTCGTTTATATACACCAAGAAGAGAAATGGTCCAAGTACGGATCCTTGAGGAACACCATGTTCAATTTTTTTGCTATCTGATTTCCTGTTATTCAAGTCCACACACTGATACCTGTCGTTGAGGTAAGAACTAATGAGGTCTAAGATGGTGCCTCTCAGTCCGTAATGACTCAACTTGTCCAAAAGTATCGCATGCGACACACAGTCAAAAGCCTTGGTCAGGTCACACAGTGTTAATGACGTATGTCTACACTGATCAAGGCCCTCGACTACGTCAGTCACCACACGAAAAGCTGCCCGAGTGGTAGATTTATTCTTGCGAAAACCATATTGTGATTCGCTGAAGTAAAACCTGTTTTCAAAATAAGAACAAAGACGATCCTTCAGAATCAATTCCACAATTTTCCCAATTATAGAAATTATGCTAATTGGGCAATTATTGAAGGTATAGAAAATCAATATGGGAAAGAATCACACAACTCCTAGAATGACGGTGTGTTCTTTGCATTTTACAAAAGAAAATTACAATCTTCCAGGTATTTAAGTCCTGTGATTGAAACTTAGATTAGTTCCCTTTATTAATGAAAATTCCAAATGCTGCAGCCAAAACATTAAAAATTGTTGGATCTGTGTTACCTGGAAATTTATTGGTATTATTAGAATAAATTTTTACAGTGATGTGGCACGATAAATATATCTTCTCCGATCTTAGAAGATGACAAATTCATGGAAGATTGAGTGAAATGATGGAGTAACAAATTTATGTATATGATGCTTATTAGATTGAAGTTGTTATAAGAGGAATACAAACGGAATGAAAAAATTGTTATATTCATCATTAATACATCTTGAGTTGCATTATGGTTGATGGTGTTTTATTATGAAAACCATATTTGATTATATGAAATATTATTTCTCATGGAATCCATGTAGGCATGTATACTACAAAATAAATGTTTTCCGTGAAATTTCGAATATAGGTTCGTCAGTAACAAGTGTATACTAATACTTTTGTAAAACAATAATATATCTATCCCAATTTTGTGAGTAACCTACAAACTTGTAATTTTATGAAATAGGCTCCAGATATTTAAAATAATTTAAATTTTTTAGATTGAAATTTTATCTACTCAAAACAGTTTCACAAACTGTGGAATACCTGTCCAAAAACTATCCACATCTCAAAGGCCCGAAGAAATTACAAGCATGTCAAAAGCTGTTTTGGTGGACATTTTGGATATGGAACACGATTATGTTCATAATTATGCTGAAACTTCAAGCATTTGATTATTTTTGATTTACGTATCCTTTTTTAAATACATTACATAATAATAATGTTTATTGTGAAAAGTAATCTATTCATAATTAACACAATAGAGATCAGTTCAGTTTCCTGATCTTCCACCTACCCTCATAGTAGTAGTAGTGTTTTATTTATTCCATTTACATTCACAGTTGAATATAGAACACGTCAATATACATCCAAACCTAAGTATAAATCTATACATTTTGGGAAAACTTACAATTTTATAAAAAAAGAATATCACATTTTACATATCTCCATCTACAAATAATAAAAAAAAAACATCCAGTCAAGACAACATTCCTCTTTTCCTCCCTCTTCCTTCCCTTCTTCTTTCCCTTTATATGGGTTTTAAATCACAGATCACTGAGATTGTTGGTAAAGAACTCATCCAAAGAATAGAAGGCTTTAGCTATTAGCCAGCTTTTAATTTTTTGTTTTAATGAATTCACTTGCAAGTCCCGGACTTGTCTAGGGAACTTATTCCAAATTTTTTTTTATGGAAAACTCTACATTTTTTTGTAAATAAGTAAATTTGTTTGAGGAAGATTGCAGATTTTGTTTATGTCTAGTGTCATAAGTATGCTTTAGGTTACAATCTAAAAACAAATCTGGGTTTTTCTTTATAAACATTACTGACTCCAAGACACACAGACCAGCCACCGTCATAACTTTTTGTTTCTTAAAAACTTCCCTGCAGCTTATCCTAGGACTGATCTTAAATATATTTCTAAGGCATCTTTTCTGAAGTATAAGAACTCTATTTACATGCGCCGCATGGCCACAAAAAATTACTCCATAGGATATGCGAGACTGAACAAATGCATGATATGCCAGCAAAGCAACCGATTCATCCACACACCGAGACAGCATTCTAAGTGCAAAGCTATACTTAGCCAATATTTTGCATGACTGTTCAGTGTGCTCCTGCCAGTCTAATCTGCTATCTATTTTTACTCCAAGGAAGGACACTGAGTTTTGTACAGGTATTTTTTATTATTATATTCAAATTCAAAATTATTTTGGTTGTTTCTATTAAATTTAATGAGCTGGGTTTTGTCTATGTTTAGCTGCAGATTGTTCATTTGGAACCAATTCGTTAGGTCACTCAGATTTTTGTTTATTGTCAGCTCACAGTCATGTATGGTTTCTTTGCTAATGATAACTGAAGTATCATCTGCGTAGAGTACAACGTTCTGGTTTATAATATTTGGCAACTCATTTACATACAAAATATAGAAGAGAGGGCCCAACACCGAGCCCTGTGGCACACCCTTATGAACAGTGAGCACCCCCGACTTAATTAGCACCCCATTTACGTCCCTTTCGACCACTTGTTGTTTTCTATTTTTTAGGTAGCTATCAATCAGGTTCAGAGATACAACACTTATTCCACATCTGTATAGTTTTTCTTTAAGTATATCATGGTCCACAGAGTCGAATGCTTTGGAGAGGTCCAAGCACAGTGCAACAGTCTCCTTTTTGTTGTTCAGAGATGTAAGTACAACTTGCAATGCTTGGTAGACTGCACGCACCGTGCTCTTCCCTCTCCTGAAGCCATTCTGCTGTTCTGACAATATTTTGTTTGATTCTAAAAACGCCATTATTCTATTGTACATTATTTTTTCCAGTATCTTGTTTGTATTTGATAGAAGTGTAATGGGTCTGTAATTTTCATACTTATCTATTTCATTTTTTTTATGAATCGCCTTAACATGTCCCAGTTTAAAAGCCTCAGGATACGTGCCAGTAAGAAATGCCAAATTGACAATATGTGACAATGGCTCAGACAGAGTCTGAGCTGCTGACTTTAATAAGGATATCGGAATCTCATCTGGCCCAACCGATTTTTTGTCTGCAAGATTTTTTATAATTTCCTTAATTTCTACCGGATTTGTTTGATTAAAGCCAAATACTTCTTCGCATACTTTAAGCCCGCTATAATCAACCTCACCATCCCTCACATCCACACACGCATTCACAAAATATTCATTTGCTTGGTCCAATACTAGCCTTGGGGAAACATCCACATCACTACTGTTCATGTTGCCTAAAATATTATCTTGTAATCTCCTACTGGAACCTAATTCATTGTTAATTACAGACCATACAGCTTTGGATTTATTTTTTGATTGCAATATTTTTTGATTATTTTTACTTTTCTTTGCTTCTCTGACCATTTTTTGTACCACTTTAGAGAATTTTTTATAATGGTCTTTTGTTATTAATCCTCTAATCATATCACTGTGTAAGTTACGCTTTTGTTGACAGGCATTTTTTATTTCTGGTGTTATCCAGCTTTTTTCTTTTTTCTGTTTTACTTTTTTATTTGGAAAAATGCTATTTAATAAACATTGCAATTTATTATTTAATATATATAAAATAAATATAAAATCTGACATGAAATTACAAAATTTACTTGTCACCGATTCACCAATTATCAGTGAAAACTTTTCAAAGGCATTTCTTTAATATTAATTTTGAATGAATATGCCCCAAATAACCTGGAGCTTACTCATATGATGTGCAGTGTACAAAAAACAGCCTTCAAATCTTGAGGTATGATGGATAGGTATTGTGAAAATATCTCGTCTCAAATATGTACCTCTTTCAACACAACGCTTCATCAAACATTTGCAGATATTGTGGTATGCCCGATGAGAGCAGCCTATATAGAAACACATAATAGAGACAAAACCCAACTTTCTATTTACAAAGTTGAAAGTCGTTTATAATGAGGTGTCATTCGATCTCTCCTATTAATACTGTATGAAAACCTAATAAAACTATTCTGTAGTTTATTTTTGCCCAAATTAGTTAAGTGTTGTACTGAAGTGCAATGCTCAATCTTGGGCATAACATGCTAAAAAAGTTAATTAGGTCTTTTCAATATAAATGATTAGAATAATAAGTAACAGTAAATGTAAGTTTATTGTTAATAAAACTGAAAGTTTGTTCCATAATTTAATTTGTAAATAATAACTGGTAATAAAAAATTGTTTTATGTTAATATGTAAGTAGGATTCAGTCTTGAGTGGAGGGTCATATCAATATAAAATATGTGCATAATTTTACTTTCCCCTAACAAATGTTGTTACCCAATGTAAGAGTTTACATTTGTACATATATGTAGGTATTAACTTTATTTTGTTAGAAATAATAAAATAATACACATATTTCAAGGACTTAAATATATGACCAGACAGTTAGGACTGAACACTACTATATCTAGGGCTTCAAATACAAAAACATATTATAATAATATTTATTTAGGTAGGTACAATTATTGGAAGTACTGATTTATTATACCTTGTCTTGCTTGGATTTTCTCTCTAGCAATGTGGGCAACGAACGGAATGTTCATATCATCCTGTCTCTCTGATGGAGGTAGAGGTATTTCAATCTCATCATTTAGCCTTTCTTCCGTGCAAATGTTATGCAATATAGCACATGCATTGCAAATATTTGTGGAAGAATATCTTTGAAAGGCATAAGAATCTTGATTTTAAAACCCCTATACATCGTCAAAATTACAAATAATTTGCACATTTTTAGAATGATAACCCTTACGGTTTAAAATACATGTTCCTCGATTGTAGGTTTGATAATTTCAACATGAGTACCATCTATAGCACCTATTACTCCTGGAAAATGTTTGGCTTCCATAAACCTAGGCCTAATGGTATTTTTCCTTTCGGGAGTTACAGGAAACTGAATCCATTCGGTTGCATACATATTAACAAAAGCTTCAGTTACTTCAACAATGGCTCTAGAAACACTTTGTAGTGCCATTGAGACATCATAGCTTTGGCCAATTACCCTCTGGTAAGTCCCAGTAGAATAAAAATGCAATGCGGCAAAGAATTTTGTTTCCGGTGCAATAGTTACTGGGTTATTTCCCTGGATCAGAAGAGGTGTAATACCGTTCAGTATAAACTGTGTAATATCCTTGACTAGGCGAATCAATTCCTTGAACCAAACTTCTTCAATAGTGAAACAGTAGGCCCCAACACGCATATTTCTTCGCTCGATGTTTTCCACTCGTATGTCTTCTAATCTTCCTTCCTCTTCAGCAACAACCAAATTTAAATTGTTAATAGGAATAGGAAACATAATTGTTTAAATGCTTTAACTTTGCAAAATACTGAAATTTTACGAGATACAGTGACAATTAAAATAAGGAACAGTTTACAGTATAGGAATCAACAAACATAAAAATACAAATGGCAGAGAAAATTGCGTGAACTGATGTTTTTTTAGAAAATAAATCAGTGTCACCACACTTAAACTTAACAAATTACCCTACAAATTCCGGAAATACCCGAAGAGTAGGCGATAGCTACCCAGAGTGCTATCAAACTCGATTATCGGCGTCTGAAACTAAAATCGTAGCGCCGGAACGGCTAATATCGGTACTTCTCTATGGGCCATTAACGGTTTATATACATTGTTTGGTAATGGTATATACGTTCATTTCATTTTGAGTTTTCGAACGTTTTGCTTCGTAATTTGTGTTTATTTGGACTTCGTATTTTCCAGTGGTGCGTGTTTCGATTCAGGACAATTTTATCTTTGTTCAACAGTAGATAACATACCTACATCATCATTGTATTATCATTGAACATGAAAATCAATAATAAAATAAAGGAGAGGACGAATAAATTAATTGGTTAGAGGAACTATGTATACACCTATTTATTCAAAAAGTAAAAAAACTTTTCAAAAGTTTCAAGAAAACATCTCTGACATGTCTACTTTCATTACCAACTGAAGAGGTTTTGCGTATAATGGACCAGAGTAAGTACTTACCAGCAAAACTGAAAGAATCAACATGAAATAAAAGAAGAATTAACATGAATACTCTGCTTGAATGGTTTGAACGTAATGAGTTATTATATTTTTTTAATTTTCCTGACGTATAACAGCTCTCCTAAAAGTACGGTGGACTCTGTTTTTTTTTTATAGAATCTCTGTTTTCCTGGTTATATAATTGAATATTTCAGTTTTTACCTAGCTTTGAGTCAAGTTTTATTTCATATTCTTGATGTTATGATAAACTGTTATTTTGCTTGTGCAAATAAACATTATTTATTATTATAATTTTAATAGTATGTCTGGTTGTTACATGAAAGAAAATACAATTATCTAGAATCTCTGGATGATGACCCAGGTTTAGATTCCGATAAAAGTGGAAGATTTTTCGTTAGAATAGCATTGGACTTCAAAAACCCTACGTTTTCGGTTAGCTGAAAATTGCACATCATCAGTCGGTATAATTCTATATGAAAAAATCCACTAACTTACTGCAGGGAAAATAATTATTCTCAGTAAACTGTAAAGAACAACTCTCTCATGTTCAGACACTATTTTTCCATCTTGAAGTTATGAATCCACGCCTTTCTTCTGTCCATCATTTCCTTGTTTCCCAACTTTGTTTGGAATACAACTTTGAATTGTCCAGCTTTCGAAAAGGTATGTAAGCTATATTCGGATTTTTTTTTTGCCCAAGATGAACAATAGGATACACAAAAATAGTTATTCATCTCTTATGAACGTTTGTAAACGATCCCAAACAAAATTAAATACAATTAAAACTCAACAACTTCTCATATAAAATACACGTAAACAGATGTAAACAAAGCAATCTATGGTCCACACGTTAGTAATATTCGACACCGGTAGGGGGCGAATCGCTTATCTACGGTCGCCAATCGCTTTCTACAATAGAATTCTATGATAGAAAGCAATAGGTAGAATACTATAGTGCACGGAGTCCCGCTTCTGTTTTCAAATTCTTTTTCTTATAAGCTTTTGAAAGATTACATGTAGCAACGGCATTTTCTCCAAAACTCTCCTATTGGCTGCAGCATCTTGAATTTTCATTAATAATGAAAACTAACTTAAATTTCAATCATAGGAGTTAACTACCTGGAGGAATGTAATTTGATCTTCTGAATTGCAAAGAACACATTGTCATTTTCAGAGTTGTGTGATTCTCCTTCATATTGATTTACCTACCATACCTTCGATAAATCAAGCTTTTCCTTTTTTCCAAAAGGATTATCTCTCTCTACAAACATTTTTTTCTTCGAAAACCGATAAAAGGTAACGATTGCATTTATATAATATGCTTTTTAATTACAACTTTTCGCGCAACCGCACTCTCTAGACTTGCTGATTCTACGTTTTGCAAAATTTGCACTTTCTATTTTACACTCTTTGCGACGTAATTTTTAAGATATCAGAAACTTGTACATGCAATGGCATATGTTCACGTTGGAAATGAAAACTTCATCCATCTGGCCGTCAGAGTGCGTTAGCTGGAATGTCAGATCCCAATATTTCTCGTAATTTTCGTACGGCATCCTGACTTTTACGATTAAATCAGTTAATTGATATTATGACGGAAAGAAACGGACACCCGCCTACTTGTAATAAGTATAAAAAACGCAAAAAGTAATGTAGTAAAATATTATTTTCGCTATTGAAGACTTACACATAAAAAGCGACCCTACATATGATACATCGTTAGAAAGGAGAA
The DNA here is from genome assembly GCA_030704885.1 of Cynegetis impunctata. Taxonomy (NCBI): domain Eukaryota; kingdom Metazoa; phylum Arthropoda; class Insecta; order Coleoptera; family Coccinellidae; genus Cynegetis; species Cynegetis impunctata. The sequence goes on from JARQZK010000056.1 coordinate 369,594, forward strand.
AAACATCTGTTCCAACCAAACCACAGCCAACCATGATTCCCATTTGAAAAAATACATCTTTAGGCCATAACTCGAAATTTAACTTTTTTTTTCAAATTTTTTCGACGCCACCGAATTATACAGAAAAAAGTGCCCTAAGAATGTAAAAGGTTTTATCTCTTAACTTCCCGAACAACCATGTTCATGATATTCAAACTTGTCAAAAGCCGAAAAATATAACTTTTTTATATAACTCGAAAACAAAAGACAATAGCAAATTTTGGTTTTCGCCATTGAATTTTTCTCCATTTTTTTTACCTCCTATGGTGGCTGAGAACCCCATACAAACATCGAAATTGTCCCACCCTGTACCGGGTGTCTGATTAAGAAAGGCACCCCGCTGTATCTCAGAAACTATTCGTCGTAGAGACTTACGGTAAACTTTGTTATAACCAAAGTGGCCAACAGAAAATCCTGGAAAATATTTTCAGGTTTCTGAGATGGCCGTCAAGGGGCGTAACTGCCATCTGAAACTTTTAAAGTGATTTTTTTCTGAAATACACCTAGTAAATATACCAAAAAAATATTTTCTTTTTCAAGCTGAGCTTTATTCGAGTTATTTTTATTTGATACTTTTTGACGTATCTATTGAAATGAAGTGGTGGGGGGTGGTTCAATGTTTTTTTGAATAAACAGCTTTAACTCCTAAACGACTGAACGGACTTCAACAAAGTTGATCTCGTTGGGAAAAGCTTTTATTGCTTCATTAAAATCATCTTATCTGTGGTCTGTCAAATTTTTAGTTATGCCGGTAGAGAGCGTTTTTTGATATAATAACAGAAACTGGCTAATTTCTCTAGAAAATTAAATGCAATAACATGACTGTTTTTCCATAAAAATATAGTGAAAACCTTATCGCGTTATCTTATTTATAGCCTTAAATATCGAAGAAAGAAAATTTTGTTATCACATAATTCTAAAAAGACGCCTTTACACCTATATTCATTTGCCTTTTTCCAAGAATAAATGATGAAATTTCATAATTTAATGTTTTTGAAATAGGTACTAGTATTATTAGTTCGAAAAAATTTTAAAAAATCGTTTAGGGGTATAATAATCAATGAATATAATTCATGCAAGTGCAAGAAGGTAGTCAGAATATGAAGAGCAGGCCATGAAGGAAAAATAAATGCCTAAAGTCAACAAATATTAAAAATGAACTTATAGTGGCAGTGTAATGAGTTTTTGTGGCACAACTATTGAAATGCGTTTACAAGCGATGAAGCTGTTGATATGTTTACGGTATATTTTGAATATCTTCAAAATGCGGCATTGGCACAAAGATTATGCAGAACTCGATTTCCAAATCGGCGTTCACGCCATGCGAGAATTTGTTGGGCATATTTGAAGAAAATAGAGAATTTTCATCTGAAATTCATAGAATCGAAGCTACCAGTATTACGCAAATTTCGCACTAAACGCGGAAAAATTATCGTATGCCGTAAACGCTGAACGCTCTGTATATTATCTGAGCCAATGCCACATTTTGAAGAAATTCAAAATATACCGCAGTGAAATCAACAGCTTCATCGTTTGTACAAGGCATTTCAATCTTTTTCAATCCTTACTTCTGTGTGCCACAAAAACTCATTACACTGCCACTATATGTATAATTTTAGTATTTGTTGACAAGTTGATTTAAGGCATATGTTTTTCCTCCATGGCCAGCTCTTCATATTCTGACTACCTTGCACTTGCATATTATTACATTGATTATATAACTCATGTGTGAATAAGTCAATGTGAACGTGAATTTTGCATAACTACTGCTTATTGATGAGTGAATATACCCTTGACGACGTGATATAATCGTTTTGGTGTTTCGCCTCGTGTCAAATGTGAATATTTTCATAATGACGGTGTTTTGACGTTTGTCAAAAAAAATTAATATTTTTTATTCGTTATATAATCGTAACGAATACCACTCGAGCAATCGAAAATAATCGATTATACTGACCTCGTCACTCGACGTGTTTTCTTAAAACACCACTCGAGCTGCGCTCTCGTGGTGTTTCGCAAAATACGTCTCGTGGCTTGGAAGTATAATCGATTATTTTCGATGCTCTTGTGATATTATAACTGATTATATAACTCATGTATGAATAAGCCAATAGAATCCGTGAATTTAGCATAACTGCATAACTGCCGCGTATTGATAAGTGAATATACCCTTGACGACGTGATATAATCGTTTTGGTGTTTCGCCTCGTATCAAAATGTGAATGTTTTCATATTGACGGTGTTTTAACGTTTGTCAAACTAAATTAATATTTTTTATTCGTTATATAATCGTAACGAATACCACTACAGCAATCGAAAATAATCGATTATACTGACCTCGTCACTCGACGTATTTTCTTAAAATACTCGAGCAGCCATCTCGTGGTGTTTCGCAAAATACGTCTCGTGGCTCGGAAGTATAATCGATTATTTTCAATGCTCTTGTGATATTATAACTGATTATTATGTTCTCACTCGATTTTTTTTGAATATTTTGAACAAAGAATGCCAGTATTTAAAAATCATAAAATTATGAAATTTCATCATTGATTCTTGGAAAAAGACAAATAAATGAAAATAAATACCGGTGTGATAGCGTCTTTTTGAATCATATGATAACTAAATTTTCTTTCTTCGATATTTTAGGCTAGGAAAAAGATATCGAGATACGGCTTTCACTAGCCTATTTAGGCATCATCACACTACATTTTTGTGGAAAAAAAGTCATGTTATTGCATTTTATTTTTTAGAGAAATTAGCAATTTTCTATTATTACATCAAAAAACGCTTTTACCGGCATAACTAAAAATTTGACTGGCCACTAATAAGATGGTTTAGATGAAGCAATAAAAGCTTTTCCCAACGAGATCAACTTTGAAATCCGTTCAGTCGTTCAGGAGTTGCAGCTGTCAAAAAAACATTGAATCACCCCCCACCACTTCATTTCAATAGATACGTCAAAAAGTGTCAAATAAAAATTACTCGAATGAAGCTCAGCTTGAACCAGAAAATATTTTTTTTATATATTTACTAGATGAATTTTAGAACAAAATCACTTTAAAAGTTTAAGATGGCGGTTACGCTCTCTGGTGGCCATCTTAGAAACCAAGGTTTTCTGTTGGCTACTTTGGTTATAACATTTTTCACCGTAAGTCTCTATGACGAATAGTTTCTGAGATACAGCGGGGTGCCTCTCTTAATCAAACACCCGGTACATTACTGCAGAATAATACATTATTTAGTAAGAGTGGAACCTAGAATATTTTATGATCATCATGATAATTATTTTTACTTATATTATAACATATTACATCACTCACCTATTTTCGAAGGAAAAAGTGTCTCGTCGTCTAGTTGATCTTGTACCCAAGTCATCAGATAATCGATATACTTCGGCGCAGAACATTTGATAGGTTTTTTGACCGTATGGCCATCAGCCCAATGGTATTCATACTTTGGACCCGCTGACATTATTGGACAACTATCTTCCGAGCAGAATTCTGTTATTGTTCCATATAACATATTTATTTGATTGAAGAAATCCACAGCTTAAATAAATATTTTTTAACTTAATTTTCCTTAGTAATTCAAAATCATAACTTATTAAAAATGATGTATAGTAATTATTTCTAAAATTTGTCAATATTAATATTGCATTTTTTTAGTATTTCATAACATAGATGAGTAGGTATTAAAAATCATATCACGAGAATGTTGATATAGTTTGCTAATGATGACTATCAATAATCACTTTCAGATCTAGAAGTGAACTATCTGTAGATTCCTGCCAAGAAAACCAATTACCAAAATAAATTTTGATAATCTTTAAAATATCTAAAGATGTCAAGGAAGACATCGGACAACAAAATTAAATAGCCCAAGGTCATCAAAAAAAAAGCTTTTAAATAAATCTGAACATTTCTAATGTAATATTCTGCTTCACATGTAATTTCAAGGTTCCATTAAATATTTTTATAATTATTATTGTTTTGAAAATATGAAAACAGTTTTATTTCAAGGAATAAATTATACATATTCTCTATACTCTTAGTCTACACTCAATATTTCATTTTACACTGCAAAAGTGGAATATCAGGTAAATTAATGTGTAATTTATACTGCATTTCAGAAAAAGCATTTTTGGGTAACTTTGAGACAAGCTTGTTGAGACTCACAGCACCAATATATTTGGGACAAATGTGATTTTTAAAGAACTAGTATGTCCAAAGGAATGAGAGGATAAGCATGCAAAATTGACTTGGAAGTTATTCCTTTGTTTATCAGCTTCCAACATGTTGAACAAGTAATGAGACTGGCTATTAGTTATCAACCCTAGGACAAGGATGAAGATTTACAAATTTCAAAGTATTGAAGTATTGGAATAAGAATAATTAGTAAAGTGGAAAAACAACCCTTGTCATTAATGCTGTTATCTGGTCCCTTAACAGGGTCACTGCAAAACGTACAAAAGAATTTAACGTTAAAGAAAATAAAATAAAGTTTCTACAATATACTAACTTCTTAGGTGTGTTTTTGGACAAACATCTTAAATTCAACACTCATATAGCAAATCTGTCCAAGAAATTAAAATCTACTATATATGCAATAAAAATACTGAGGTTCCAAGTTTCATTGGAGGTTCTCAGAGCAGGGTATTTTTCAAATTTTCAATCAATTTTGAATTATGGCCTGATATTTTGGGGAAATACATCGGAAGCTAAAAGAATTTTCATTCTACAAAAGTATATAGTGTTTACAATTACAATTGAAAAATCAACCAAGTGCAATGAAAATGGAATTACAATAAAACAAAAAAAAGCTTTATGGAATTTTCATTTCTGAAATTCAAAGTACATACTTAGTACACTATTATTTTTCAAAATTCAAAATTGTTATTGCTTCCACCATACCTACTAATTTAGAAAAATTTATTCATCAATAATATTTAAAATCTATTCCTCTATAAAATGCTTAAAACCTTGAATTAGATTTAATTGAAGAAACTTTAAATAAATAATTCCAAAAACCAATCTTTCCCTGTATTTCTGGAATTTCCATATCATGATTTATCTATGATCATAGTAGGTAAGTATTCTTTATAATACAAATAAAATGAACATAGTGAAATAAGATCATATTATTTTACTCTGTTTATTTTGATTATCCCAATGAGTAATAGAAATGATTCACACACTAGAAAGTTTATATATAAATCAAGTTTCTTTGCATAAAAATTAACATATAAATTAGAGCAAAAATGATTGTTATCTTGAATCTTATTTTTCTAGCTCATGAAATAAAAAAGTTGTATATAATTAAAGATGCTATAAAGAATTATCTTCCTGATAAGTATAAAATAATACAAACAAAAAGTCTTAGTGAATAAAGACAATATCACAAGTAGAGCTTTGATAGTTGTATATCAAAGTACAAGATGGGCTCTCACATAATTATCATTGTGTCACTTATCCATATAAAGCAAAAATAAATCACTTACTATTCACAGCCACCCATTCATTCAAATCTTCTCCCTCTGGTAACATTACAGCCAATCTTAAATTTCCTGAACCCAAAGTAGCAGCAGCATGTTTCATCAACTCATATTGATGAGTGCCTTCGGGAATATTTTTCTTAGGTTTGAAAGTTTTGGAAGAACGACTTCCACTGAAAATAGAGAAATTTTCAAAATGTCAAGATATAAATATTATGAAATAGTTGTCGTTTTGATATTATTCGGGAAGTAATACAATAAAAATAGATGATTGGGTAAGTCATTAGAATGTGAGAAATATACTTACAAAAGAAAACTCATCCTACAGCGTTTGATCAAAACTAAATATCAAAATAAGAATGAGATTTCTTATTTCTTGGAAGATTTCCACCAAAGTTTTTCACTATTACACCATTACCAGGAATTAAACAGTAACAGATATGTCAATCATTTGTCAATGACCCTTTCTGAGTACATAGAAGATTATTATTTTTCTACCAAGATAATTCCATAAAAAACAATATTAATTTCTATGACAAAAACAAGGTATGTCGTGGTGGTTATTCAGCCGAGTTTTATGAGAATCTTAAATCATAGCATATTCTTCTAGTACTTCAGTTAATTTTTTTTCTTAGGCGAACGTAGATAAGAGATAACATTGTCCTCAATCGAAACACAATGAACCACTGGAAAATACGAAGTCCAAAAAAACACAAATTACGAAGCTAAACGTTCAAAAACTCAAAATGAAAAGAACATAAATACCATTACCAAACAATGTAAACAAACCGTTAATGGCCCATAGAGTAATACCGATATTAGCCGTTCCGGCGCTACGATCTTAATTTCAAACGCCAATTGCTAATCGGAATGATATCTCATAGTGCGAGATCCGGTATAAGAAATATATACTCTCATCTGTTATTTCATGATAATAAGGAAAATATGCTAGATAATGTATAAATTGATACATCGCAAATAGGTTGACTAGCTAAATCCCGTTGAGCATCAGCGTAAACCCCAATACTCCTCGAAGATAAAATTCAACTTGTTCATGAGTTTACTGACCTTCTTTATTGGATCAAGCAATGTTATAATATCTGTCCAAGATGGAAATAGTGTAGTTGATATTATTTGGAAAATAGTAATTGATATTAACAGTTGTAGAAGATAAAATTTGTCAAGAAAAAATCTTAATTATATTTTCGCTGAGATTTTCTCATAATAAACTGTATTATAGTTCGAGGAAATTACCGTATCAACATCTGGCGACCGTGTACAATAATGTTAAGATCTGCAAGGAAAGGAAAATTTTAAGAAGTTTTTTTCACGAGAGCAGCGAATCATTTGGAGGAATTACTTAACACTTCAGAGTCTGTACCAGAAAAAATTCATGGATGCTACCTAATCTTATTTGAAAAAGCTGAAATGCTCAAGGAGCTCGATGAAAAAATGAGACAGTTATGGTTAGAAGATGAAGAAGCAGATATAGAATAAAACGAAAACGATGTCGAGATATTAGACCAATATAGACTCCACTGGTTGGAATTAAAAATCATGTTATGATTATTTAAAGAGCGGCAATAAAAATATGGGTCTAGAAACAAGACATGAACATCCTTCAAATGAGGATGAAGTTGACAATGAAAACCAATATCAAAGCTCATATTCACTTCTTGTGACAAATGAGGAAAATTTCAAAGATGATTTGAAGAGTAAGTAAATTAATCTAAATCCAAAAACGGCGACAGAAAATTTAAACTCCCTGAAATCGAACTTCAGAAATTTGACGGGGACATCAAGAACTGTATTCAATTTGGGGGTCATTTTAAGAAGATTCACTGTGACGACTCAATTGATGATGAAGACAAGTAACAGTATCTTATGCAGTCTACTGAACCAGGTTCAAATGAAAGATTATTTTAATTTATTTTTCTCTAAATTTTCATATTTCTTTTTGTTAGTGATATTTCTTGTTCTCACAGTGTACTTTAGTAATTAAGTATTATTAATAATTTAAAACTGAACTGCTTTCAATGCAATGAGCAGTATATTTGAATGGCTATTTGGTGGAGTGGAAGAATGGCTTGCCAAACTCCTACCATTTGTGTAATTGAAATATTATTATGCAATTAATATTATTATTATTATTAAAGAGAACTCGTCAAAAGTTTTACACCTAGTGAACTTAACTATCATAAAGCTATAGATATGCCGAGGAAAAGGTTTGCTAGATATGACTTAATGATTGAATATTATGTCAGAGTTATTGAATTTGGTGTTAATACAATGCAAAAATCAGGTTATGGATTTGCGCTCTCTGTATGATAAACTTACTGCACAAATATATGCATTGGAATCATTAGGGGTTACATAGGAAAAATATGCAGCAATGTTATACCTATTAGTACGACTTGGCCATTGCATTTCGGGACAGAACTAAGACAACAGGAGAGAGGGCCTTAAACGAAGATTTAGCAGTACTTGCCGACTACTTCAAACGATGGCGACTTTGTCCCAACACCAGCAAGACTGAGGACCTCCTCTTTCACTTATCTAACCGTTATGCGAACGACACTCTCGATATTACTTTTGACGACAGGGTTATAAAACATAACAGTACCCCTAAATATCTGGGCGTTACACTCGACAGGTCACTGACGTTCAGAGCCCACCTTACGAATATAGCCGCCAAAATAAGAACACGAAATAATATAATAAGTAAGCTCGCCGGAACGTCATGGGGAGCTGCCGCGCCCACATTGCGAACCTCCGCGCTGGCCCTGGTATACTCTACGGCAGAGTACTGCGCACCGGTATGGCTAAATAGCGCTCACACCAATAAAGTCGACATTCAGTTAAACCAAACGATGAGGACAATAACTGGAACCATAAAACCAACCCCAGTGGGATGGCTCCCAATTCTTAGTAACATCGCCCCACCAGATATACGACGCTCGGCAGCATTGGCTAGAGAACATCGAAAAATCATGTCAAACGTGCGCTTACCGATCCATGAGGAAGCCTCAATCAGCACGCAGGGTCGCCAGCGGTTGAAATCCAGACACCCTCCTATCAGAACCGCATCCGAAATGACAGATGAATTCAATATGAAAGAGCAATGGACAGATAGATGGCTACCTACAACAGAGTCTGACTACATCCAAGTAACCAACCGTGAACTCGGCTTCAATGGCTCAGTCCTCCACGTTCCACCTGGGCTAAGTTGAATCGAATACGGACAGGACAGGGTAAATGTGCCGACTCCCTCCACTGATGGGGCCTTGCCGACAGTCCGCAGTGCGATTGTGGATCACCGAGACAAACGATCCGCCATATCATCTCAGACTGCCCAAACCGCGCTTATGGCGGAAACCTACAAGACTTCGTGGAGTGCTCTCAAGACTCAATCGAATGGCTGTGCAATTTAGACATTAATATATAGTTTATCATAGGATCTGTAATATGGTGTACGTTGTGTCTTTGCAGAGTTTTGTATACATCTTGCTCTACTTTTAGTCTTTTACTATCGTATTGTAAAAAATCCATACGCTAAATAAATAAATAAATACCTATTAGTAGAATCAGCCATTCTAGAATAAACATTAAGAATATGGGAAAGAAATAGATGTCCAGGGAAACAAGACATGTTGATAGATTTATTAATTTTTCTCCAGAAAGAAGTCGAGAATGAAGAGAAGATTCAAATAACCAAGGAAAATTTTAAAAGAACACCCTTGTCAGGAAAAAATAATTTTAAAGAAACTTCAGCAAGCTGTTTTATGCCCGGAGAAATTAACAAGAAATCTAGTGATGATACAATCAAGTCAGAAAGAAGATGCGTTTGGTGCGAAAAAAGGTCCCACGGCAGTGTATGCTTCAAGACGTCAACAATGACACTCGATGAAAGAAGAGATTTTCTACGACAACGATTTGGAAATGAATATCTCTCGTTACTAGTCCATAGGGGAAAAGAACATTGCGGAAAGTTAAAAGTAGGTGACGTTGTTCTAATCAGAACGAGAAAAAAATAATAAATTGGCCATTAGGTGTAGTAGAAGAGATTCTGGAAGGTATAGATAATGAAGGTAGGGTAGCGAAAGTAAGAACTGCACTTAGTGAGAAATTAAGACCAATGCAAAAATTATATCCTTTAAAAGTAAATTCAGAATAGGATCAATTCACTTTACCCAGGCCTCTATCAAAGACAGTTCACACAACTCGTTTTGGACTTACAGTAAAAGTTCCAAAACGGTTCAGTTGGTAAATGAAAATCTACATGAAGATTTAAATTTGAAATTGGATAATCGTTGCACTATTCCCCTAATAGTCTAAGAGCCCACGACACTAAACCTAGTTCGATAAGACTACCAGATGATATATTTATAATAAGTCTCGTCATTAATAGGGGAACACGAAATGGCGATGCTGCAATGCAAAAAACTTGGCTACGGCATAAAAAAAAAATAAAATTAAAAAAAAAAAATCAGGTTTCTAGTATGATAAGACTCCCAATTTTTATTTGGTCCTCGAAATAGGTGAGTGATAGAACTATACGATAATGCAGTGCTGCAAGCCCCCCTGGTTGGCCTAATCAGTGGCAGCAGTATGATATACGACGCCTCGTATCTAGGTATCTAGTATGATCGATCTCCTCAAAAAACCCAAGCTCGTCCGAAAGGTCATCAATTTCTATGTAAGAAACACCACTGCTGCATTTTCCAAACAGTGGAGAAAGTGGTTGCTGCAGCCATTGAAGCTCGACCTCCGCGCGGCAGCATTCGGCGTTTCAATTTAGTTTTGTCAGCAAGCGACCGGTTCCTTCCGATTTTTACCGGTTGAATACGCGTCTCACGTTCACATATAAATAATTTTACGTGCCGTTGATTGTTTAAACAAATTAAATCGGCGAATTTTATGTGATATTATTCGATTTTTCAGCTATTTTCATTGTGTTGATTGTTTAAACAAATAATTTTGAATGAGTATGAACGTGAAATGGTGTTTTTGAATTTGGATGCGGGCAATGAAGAACGAAGATTGGTTTTTTCCAATAATTTGATCATTTTATCAATATATCTTTTTTTACAACAACATGACGCCGTCAAGAACATGAGGTGTGAAAAAACTACTAATAACAAGATTAGTCTTAATTAAAAATTCTTATTCTTATAAACTAACTTTTATTCTTCCTGTAAACTATTTCTTTATATCAGTAATTATTCTTACGCTACTTTTCGTCAATCCGAATCGAATACAACGAAATCGAATTCATCCTCACCGTTTTCTTCGGTTGTCAACCGACATAGCCAATATAATCGTCCACGAATAGTGGCGTCGGTTGACCTGTATATCAGAGAGGCTGCAGTTTTTCCTGCATCTCCCAGTCGTACTCTTCGAAATGGAGCGTTACGCAATGTGGTGAAGTTGAATTCAGCCACATGCTGGTGACGTATATAGTACGTAATATTTTTTGTTTCAGAGACCGAAAACATGGTGGTATGAGGCTTGAATCAAAACCTTTTATTTTTCTCAAAAAAACACTCATTCGAACCACTCCCTGAATACAGCTTCTGGAAAAGCTCGAAACTGGCAACATCCACGCGCTTACAATTTTCAACCGAGTACATTAGTGAGGTGAATTCTTGTAGCGTGTCGACTATATTTTCGTCTTCCAAATTCGAGCGATCGTTTAGAGACGCGAAAACCTTCTGCAACCGTTCATTTTTTTCTAATATTTTATACGGTCTCACTTTGCCATTTCGAAAAAACGCCGCTGTATAATCGTTCAGTTCTTCCTGGTCTTTCCGTTGCAAAACAGACAATTTTCTGTAGCACCCATAATGATAACCATAATTCTCACTATTCTCACGGGTTAATGGCAAGTCGCCGTATTTAAGACACTTTTTTTTCGGAACTCAATAATTGTCAAACATTTATTTAACTTACGTTCATCAAATTCAGTCAATTTACAAGTTCTTTTGCAAACGAAACAACGCATTTTGAAATACCGACAGCGAAAAGACCGAACGTTACTGACGTTTTCCACAACAAGACTGAGCTGGTATAAACTCTAGGCCAGTGTTACCTTCTCTGAAAAATATTTGCCCCTAAACCTTACGTCAAAAACCACAGTCATAGATCTGCATGCAAGATGTGAAAACTTCTAAGCAAGATTATTTTTTAAAATAATTTATATGAATGAAAGTATTGATATGGGCACAAAATCTCCATTCATTTTACATTAAAAAAAATGTTTATTATCTATCGATCATACTAGATACCTAGATACGAGGCGTCGTATATCATACTGCTGCCACTGATTAGGCCAATCAGGGGGGCTTGCAGCACTGCATTATCGTATAGTTCTATCACTCTCCTATTTCGAGGAACAAATAAATATTGGGAGTCTTATCATACTAGAAACCTGATTTTTTTTTAATGACGTAGCCAGGTTTTTTGCATTGCAGCATCGCCATTTCGTGTTCCCCTATTAATGACGTGACTAATTATAAATATATCATCTGGTAGTCTTATCGAACTAGGTTTAGTGTCGTGGGCTCTTAGACTATAATATTACAAGGTGGGGAGGATGTTCAAGATGGAAATAGTGTAGTTGATATGTAGTAAACTTTGGAAAATAATAATTGATAACGACAGTTGTAGAAAATAAAATTTGTCAAGAATTAATCTTCCTTCTATTTTCGCTGTGATTTCCGCAGAATAAACTGTAACATAGTCCGAGGAAATTACCGTATCAAATCCTCAACAATATCAATGACGCTAGATATCAGCTGTTCCAAAAAAAATATTCAATGAACATAGACTAAGACCATTTTATAAATAAGATTGAAGGCATCGACTCCAATCTGATACCACCGGAGCTGGATCTCACTAAAACAGAAAATTTTGCCGCAATATAATTATGTTAATTCGATATGGCTCCATGCAAACCGATGCATGCTGCGTTAAAGGGCTAAAGGCACTCTGCGTTAAAGTCAATGCTGAAGATTGTGGTTATTTTTTGGATGGCTAGTTGAAGCCGTTTGACGTAGTTTGAAGGGTATCTAACTCCTTTACAAGTTAACGACATATTAAGAGAATCTGAAAATAAAGAAAACGATGAAGAATTAGAATTGGATTATGACATGGGCACTTCTGACGTGTCAGAATCTGAAAAGTTTTTTTATATTAAAATTGTGTATTTTTCTATTTATGAATTTATGTATTAATAAAAAATATTTATTTCATTATGTAATATTTTATTTGACTTCTACCAGTATTCAATCCGCGCTCACACGATCGGAAAAATCTCCTTTTGGAAGACGAACATTTTGAACGAAAAAGCCTATCATTTCATAAGTATGCATTTTCGCTAAGTAATGAATACGTAAGTGGAAAAAATTAGATATCACAGTTAATACACTAGTCTTCAAAACAACCTGCTGCGTTTTTGTCAGTCAAATGTAATTGCCCGCGCCACGCTTCTCTGTCACTATGAAGGCTCGCACAGAAAATTAATTTTCTTAAATCTAGGCAACCATGCATTCAACAAACATTATGAAGAGGCAATATAACTCGGTTGGATTGGAAATCAAATAAGCTTTCATTTGATATGTAATTCGAATAAATAACTCAAAAGGTTTATTTATAACGCTTACTTACCTGTTTATACCTGGCAACTCCATAGTTGCACAGAGGAAGAATTAGGCAACCTTTATTTAACAATAGAAACTAAAAGAAAAAAATCACCAATATCAATTTGATCATTTTCAAGGCTAACATAGATAACACAAATACTATAACGACTTAATTATATCAACAAAATTGATAACTTTTTACTTCAGAAAAATTCAGAGAACTCAAAATGGATCCTACTCAAAACATGAAATCTCATTAAAACTTGTCCCTTTATATTCGAACAAGGTTTATATCATTCAGCTGTGATGAATCCTAGGGGGGTCGATAAAAAAAACTGTCCTATGCATTTTATTATATCAAACACCAATGCACAACATCATAAAAAATTAGCAATATTCTCATGAATCGACGGCCAACTTTTTTAAATCATAATATGCCATAAAAAGTTTGTTATAACTGATTGAAAAATTAGAAAATCTTAAAATACCTATTGACGCGAAATTAATCTTCTTTGACGTTATAAACTCATTGCCTCCATACCATTGAAATAATTAATAGATAATAATATCTGAACAACACAAACGAATATTAATTTTGAGTTACCGAAATAAAACAAATAGATAAAAAACGGGTTATTAAGAAATGTTATACACATCTAGATGGTTTACGTATGTCTTCACCTCCGTACCACTCTCTTTCTCAGTGAAATTTTTGGAAAAGTTTAAACATATGGTATATAAACCCGAACATGTTACCATAACATTCCAATATTTCAAATCTATCTTTGAGAGAAGATAAAGTCTGATCCAAAATAGGGAAAAAACACTAATTTTAAAATTACTTTTTTGATCCACTACTGATTCGTCATCATGTTCATAATCAAACTGTTTTATTTTAGTGGTGGAAAGTTAGGTTCAATTTCGAGTTCTTCGGCTAATCATCTACTGAAGTTTAATTGAAGACGTCATCTGATTGCAAATTTCTAAAGAATTTCTTAAATAATCTAGACAATTTTTAATATGAAATATGCAAAAAAATATGAAATATTACACCAGATAACTATTCAACATAAAAATTTATAATCCTGAATTTTTGTTGTTAGAAAACGTGCTTTATGGGATGTGTTAAAGTCTTTCGCAGTAAGTACTAGAACTTTCTGTAACTTCAATTTGCGCATCATATACTTGGCCAATTTGAAAACGTGAAGGTTTTATAGCGTCTATCCTACTAGATCAATGGGTTTCACTTTTATTGGTTTTGAAGTCAAATTTGAAACATATTTTTTTTTAAGATTGTCCACCTTCGAAATGAGGAAGAAAAAAACGGACACTTCTCGGACAATGTTGAAAAACTAGAAGTTTTATATGAAACTTTGTGAAATTTGTAGAGAGGAAATTTTGAAATGTAAAAATAAAGCTAATAAGTTTTATGAGTTCAATACACATAAAACTACAGACCGGTTGATATGCACAATTCATTCTAAAGTATAAAAAGTCTATCAAAGTGAGCTGCATTAGAAAAGCAGGTTTACATAACGTATCCAGTTTAAAATATCTATGATTTTTGTTCCAAATCCAAAAAAAATTTTGGCCTCTATCGTGTAAACAATATTTATTTCTGTGGAGACCGGCGATTATGAAAGAGGAGTCATAGGCGGTGACTCACGAGAGGTGTTGTGATAAATCCGGTCGGTGAAGCTAGGTAGTATGATTCAGGTGGCGAGCGTAGATACACCGAGACAATTGATATTGAAGTGTTCGTTAAATAAGTACCTAATCCGTTATTGTTATAGTTATTATAAATTAATAAAAGAAGTTGTAAGAGTGTGTTTATGTGATCACCCTGGGGTACCACAAACTGGCGACGAGGTGAAACACAACCAATAAAGTAAGTACAAAAGTATATCAATTTAACGTTGGCCTACACATTAGTCATGATGGTAATAATAATACTTGACATTACTTTAGTGGACCGCTAACATAAGAGGGCTGAGAGCCATTAATTACATAGCCTTTAGATGTTTGGCTGTGAGCCATTAATAACAAAGGTTATTAAGAAGGGGGCTGTGAGCCATCAGTAACAAAGGTTATTGAGAAGTGGGCTGTGAGCCATCAGTAACAAAGGTTATTAGAAGTGGGCTGTGAGCCATAAAAGAAATGAAGGCTGAGAGCCAAGAAATCGTAGGTGACAGGCTGAGAGCCCATACATAGAATAATTATATTTAAAAAAAAAAAAAATTATGAACAAATAATAATAACAATAATTCTGGTTTGTGACATTTACTCATAGATGTGTTTTATTTGTAATAGAGGGCTTATTTAATTACTGTCTATTATTTTCGTTTCATTCACTTGAAGTGAATTCAATCTGTACCATCCATAACGTTACAGAAAAGGTTATATCACAGCAATATGTATTCTTGTTTTTTTTCATTACCGATATTGAATAAAATAAGTTATAGAAATGGGTGACTCCTCAGGCATCAAACCATTCTTCGCCGAGAATTTGGATAAAGCACTCATCCGAAACGAGTGGGAAAAATGGCTTAGATCACTTAAACTGTACTTGGCATCGGAAGAAATTGTTGATCCAGTGAAGAAAAGAAATAAATTGTTATATATCGGGGGAACACAGCTTCAAGAAGTTGCATACAACTTACCAGGTGCAGTTGAAGAAGTCGACCCAGAGACACAAACTGACGTTTTCAAAACCCTAGTAGAAAAACTGACGGAGTATTTTTCCCCGATTCGAAATTCCACATTTGAAAGGCATGTTTTTAGAAACCTGAAGAAGGAGGAAGGAGAAAATTTTAGTAAATTTTTGCTCAAGATTAGGCAACAGGCCTCGAAATGTGCTTTTGGATCAACAGCTCAAGAATGCAGGGATATCAGCGTAAAAGACAAACTCATTGACGGGTGGGCTTCATCGGAACTGAAGGCAAAGTTACTTGAAAAAGAACGATCATTAGAGGAGACCATCGAATTGTGTAAGATACACGAGCAAGCAAGACAGCAGTCACAATCAATGACTTCAACCGACCAGGGAGCATCTGTATCTGCAGTTAGTAAAACAACTTGGACTAATAGACGAACACAAGGAAATTATTGTACACGGTGCGGAAAGCATGGTCATCAGTCCTTCTCTAACCAGTGCCCGGCAAAAGATTCCAAATGCTATAAATGTGGATCCCAAGGACATTTTTCGGCATGTTGTCGCACGAGAGCTGACAAAAGAAAGCCCATCTCTTCAACAGGTGCAATGACCAAGCGAATAAAATACAATTCAAGGGTCCATTTTGTGGAGGGGGTCGAAGACGAGGAACCTGAAACGAATACCCCAATCAAAAGCTTCGATTGTTTCAAAATTGATGAGATTCGCCAACACAGTAGCCCAGAAGCAAGAGAGGAGCTTGTTCAATGTATAGTAGGAGGGGTACCCTTAATACTTCTCATCGACTCAGGATGCGGGGTAAACATAATCAAAATGCAAGACTGGGAGAAACTAAGAAGTCAAGAAGCCGGAGTGTGGAATGTAGACACAAAAAGAAATGACCAATTGAAACCTTATGGAGCTAGAGAGCCCTTGAAAATAAGTCATCGATTTCAAAGCACTGTGGCAATTCCAGATAAAACAGGTATCCTTGCTAACTTCTACGTAGTGGAGGACGGAGATGTTTCACTACTAGGTAAAGAATCAGCACTGAAGTTGGGTGTGCTGAAAGTAGGTCTAATGGCAATGGTAAATAATACCACCAAGCATACCACTTTTCCTAAAATAAAGAACATCAGCGTCAAACTATCGATCGATCATAAGATCAAGCCGGTCAAACAACCACTAAGAAGGATTCCGATTTCAGTAGAAGGGCAAGTGGAGAAAAAATTGAAAGAAGCTCTCGAAAACGATATCATCGAACACGTAACTGGACCAAGCGAATGGATATCTCCTATAGTCGTGATTTTCAAACCTGGAGGAGATATCCGATTATGCGTTGACATGCGAAGAGCCAACGAGGCAATACTAAGAGAGAACTATCCTTTGCCGACGTTTGAGTCATTTATGACAAAATTGAAGAACGCACAATTCTTTTCAAAACGACCTCGTCAGCGCTTATCATCAGCTAGAGTTACATAAAGATAGTCGAGCCATTACCACATTCATCACTCACAAGGGAATGTTCAGATACAAAAGACTCATGTTCGGCGTTAACTCAGCGCCAGAAATATTCCAACGAACCTTGGAGGGAATCCTATCCCCTGCGAAAACTGCTTGAATTATTTAGACGATATCATTGTATTCGGCAGTACCGAACAGGAATACACGACCGAGGTTTGGCAAATGTACTCGACGTACTTCACAATCATAATATATTGCTCAACGACAATAAATACTTGAAGAAAGTTAAAGAGGTTGAGTTCCTGGGACACAAGCTGTCCGCGGAAGGTATTGATGCAGACGAACGAAAAGTCGAAACGATCATAAATTTCAGACCACCTACGACAAAAGAAGAAGTGAGAAGCTTCTTAGGCCTAGTAAACTATTTAGGAAAATTTATTCCGGACCTGGGAACCACTACGGAGCCCCTTCGACAACTGATGAAACATGAAGCAAAGTTCACGTGGACTGAAACCCATCAGATATCCTTCAACAAACTGAAGAAGGCATTGGCCAAACTTCCGACTCTATCTTATTTCGACCCAAATCTTCGCACACGTTTAGTTGCTGATGCAAGTCCAGTGGCGTTAGGGGCGGTGCTGTTGCAATTTGATGATCAAGAATGCCCCCGTGTGATCTCATTCGCTAGCAAGAGTCTCTCTGATACGGAACGCAGATATTCACAAACGGAAAAAGAAAGCCTGGCTCTAGTTTGGGGCGTAGAAAGATTCTATTTCTACCTGGCCGGATTAGACTTTGAGCTGGTAACAGATCATAAACCCCTCGAAGTAATTTTCAAACCGTCGTCCAAGCCCCCTGCTCGTATCGAACGTTGGGTGTTGAGACTTCAATCATTCAGATTCAAAATCATATACCAATCGGGCAAATCAAACATTGCAGATTCAGTGTCCAGGTTGTGCCAGATAGCAAAAGAAGGATCGTTCGACCAAGAAAGTGAGGGACATATTTTCACAATAATCGAAAAAAGCATACCAAAAGCCTTGAGCATTTCGGATATCGTAACTGCCAGCAAAGAGGATGATGAAATTAAAGTAGCTGTTGGGAAAATCAACCAGGAGTCTTGGGAAGCAACAGAGAAGAACATATATTTCTCGTTTCGTTGGGAACTGACATCGTTAGGACCGATGATACTACGAGGGAACAAAATCGTAATTCCCCAGACCCTACGACAGCGGACTCTCGAACTAGCACACGAAGGCCATCCGGGAGAGACCGTGATGAAGAGAAGGCTGCGGGCAAAAGTATGGTGGCCAGGGATTGACAGAGAAACGGAAAAATTTGTGAAACGATGCAGGGACTGCCTGACAGTTACACAACTCAACAGACCTCCGTTTATGTCCAGACACAGATTCCCAGAAGGCCCATGGCAGTACTTAGCCGTCGATCTCATGGGACCACTACCAAACCAAGAGATGGTGTTTGTAGTAATAGACTACTACTCCAGATACCAGGAAATAAAATTCTTGAAACAAACTACCTCTAACATAATAATCAGGCATTTAACTGAGATATTTTCAAGACTGGGTTACCCAAAATCTATCCGAGCAGATAATGGGCGCCAATTTGTTAGCCAAGAATTCAAGACTTTCTGCAAAGATAACAATATTACCCTGATGCAAACTCCCCCATATTGGCCGCAGGCGAATGGAGAGGTGGAAAATATGAACAAGTCCATCCTGAAACTGCTTCAGATTGGTTATTCAAACGGAAGGGATTTGCAGAATGAATTACAAAAATTCACGTTGATACATAACGTCACACCACACGGCACTACGGGAAAGTCACCATCGGAACTGATGTTTGGTCGTAACCTGAGGGACAAAATACCATCAATCACCGACATAGATGCAGAAAATATCAACGAAGAAGCGAGAGACAGTGATATCCTTAAAAAGCAAAAAGGAAAAGAGAAAGAAGACATAGCAAGAAGGGCAATTGAAGACAACATACAGACAGGAGACAAGGTACTGGTTAAGAACATGGTGGTAGCAAATAAACTAGTTCCTAGATTTAACAAGAAAGAATATGAAGTGCTGAGACGGGAAGGTAACGAGTTAACCTTAATCAGGGATAATAAAATGGTTAAGCGCCATGTTTCTCATACCAAGAAAGTATCACAAGAAGAATCTACAACATCGGAAATGGATCAAATGGAAGCCGACCAGGGTTCTCAAAAAACAACCATCACAGACCCCAATCCGCCAACCGAGCGACCCTCTCAATCCAGAGTTGAGCCGCTGAAGCTTATAAGGAAGGAGGGATTGTGGAGACCGGCGATTATGAAAGAGGAGTCATAGGCGGTGACTCACGAGAGGTGTTGTGATAAATCCGGTCGGTGAAGCTAGGTAGTATGATTCAGGTGGCGAGCGTAGATACACCGAGACAATTGATATTGAAGTGTTCGTTAAATAAGTACCTAATCCGTTATTGTTATAGTTATTATAAATTAATAAAAGAAGTTGTATAAAGAGTGTGTTTATGTGATCACCCTGGGGTACCACAATTTCCAAAACCAATCCCATCCAATATATCATACCAAACAATTTACTCACAAATTTTCAATCCAATTGCTCCAAAATTGCGCCCTTTATCATATGAACAAGATTTATTTCTTTCCCCAGTGGGTCAACCCCACAACCAATTCGAACCAAATCCAATCCAATCCAAGAAATCATTCGAAAATACCTACTCGCAAACTTTCAACCCTGTTACTTCAAAACTGCTATATTTATCGTGTAAAAAAGATTTATTTCACCTCCCGGGGGACGTCAAACCCCAACCAATTCGAACCAATACCAATCCTATTCAAGATATCATACAAAACTACCTAGATAAACACTTTCAACCATATTGCTACAGAATTGCGCCTATTGCTTAAAAATTACCCTCAAATTTCGGAAATGCCAGAAGAGAAAGCGATTGCAACACAGCGTGCTATCAAACTCGATTATTCTATGATAGAAAGCGACAGGTAGAATACGATGTCGTTTAAATTTTTTCATAGAATCCCTTAATTTATCGGTGTGTCTTTTTTTCATCAGTCGTTGCTGTCGATATTGGAAGCCAGACAATATTTCTTTTTTCTATCCTGGTTGAAATATAAACAATTAATAAATAATAAAATTAGTGAGCTATTATAATTAGCGTAATCGAGTCGAATTATAGAACGTCCATTGAATGTTGCTTGCACAAATCACTAAAGAGAAACCGATTCATTGAATAAAAAATTTGATAAGGTAAACAATCAAATTAATTTCTTAGTGATTAAAAATTATGTATTACGTAATACATATTTATTTCTTTCTTTCTATGAACTCGACTCGATTGTAGACTATGTTCGTAAAGTTTTTAAATTTTCAAAATAATCACTTTTATTTAAAGCTTTATAACCGAAAAGTAAAAATTACTGAAGAGGTGTAATTAGTAATCCAAAAAATTTTAAAAATTATTTAAGTAGAACGACACTTACTTGAACAATTCAAGAACACTGCTCATAGAACCACGAAAAAACTTAGGATGACTCTTTGGTTGCCATGGCATAGAACCTTTTGTCGGATTCCGACCATAGATATATACTATTTACAGTACAGAGTACAGATATTAAGATTTCTATGTTTCCGACGCAGTAACAAATGTCTTGACGAAAATGTACTCACTTTTGTCGTTTTCCGATTTCTGACACAGTAATAAAAATATCGTAATGAAGTTACAAACCGTTCGATAAAGGAAAGAATTTTTTCTCAGCAGATTTAGTTCTATGAAAGCTGTTCAAAAAAAAAATCTGCGGCATAGCCGCCGGTGCCGTTTCGCCAATGTACAAATCTATACCGATAAATAAAAGTACAGTCTAAAACTGTTTGTAATAGAATATGTCTATGAAATATGAATAATCGTCCAGTGATTTTCTTATGTTTCAATGAATGATTTTTATTATTGACTGTGAACTCCTAATTTTCTTTATCAGCGCCGGCTTCGCAACCACCCTTGTGCAACGCACATTGCACACCCGCTTGGCGCGGCCTTGAATGGCGTCATCGATTAATGTCTGGCATTTTGAGGTATGAAAAAGGTAATTTAATTAATAAAAATAAAGGTGGTTTGAAGGGCCGACCCTTGTTCAAAAATTAATTTTTCTTTGCATAAATAAATTGGATTTTTTCTCATCTAAAAGTGTTTGGCAGTTGACAAAAGAAGACATTAATATATGTACTTCACAATTTTCAAATGCCACATAGTTTTAAATAGTCGAAACTGTTAATCCATAGGGGTGAACTTGCAAAAAGAACAAAATTCTTCATTTCTTTTTTGTCTGGCAATCGAATCAATGATAATTTTATTATTGACATGAAAATGATAACAAAAAATTGCCAAACGATTTCAAATGTTCGGAGTCTAGTTTCTCTGAGGAAAATTACAGGAAAATTTGTAACATTTTTCAGTGATCTTAATGTACTTAAAAAGAGGGCCAATGTGTTTGGGGTTTTATAAAATTTTTTTATTTTCAACGACAGACAATTTGACTGGTTCGACAATTTATAAATCAATGAAAAAGTTGGGAAATAATTCATAAAAATTTCAATAATTTATTTTTATCTGGCATTCTTTATTTTAATTATAAATATTCCTGGTAGTTTGACCTAAAGTATAAATATATACCTATTTTCAATAGAAATGCAAAATGCCAGGCAAAAATAAATTGTTTAAATCCGACAAAAAAACAAAATTAGTTTTCATTATTTTTTCTATATTTTAAATTAGTTTATACATTTTCGAACAGCTCAACTTGTCAAGCATTCATATTGTACTACCATTATTCTAATAGAAATAGAAATTGCCAGACAAAAATAAGTTCTTTTAATATTTCTCTTATGAATTTTATTTCGTCTGGTACAATTTTTCCATGGGTAATTATTGAGTTTACAACAGACTGCCCCGATTTTCTTGAAATTTCGGATTTTAGCATAATTTGGCCTGAAAAAGCCGAATATGAAGTCAGATTTTGTCGCTGGGTCATATTTTTTTTTCAAAAACTTGAGCTGACCTGACTTTTTCTAACCTTACTAACCTAACCTCCGAGTTCATAAAAGTATAGAATTCATGTTATAGATGAATTTTATTATCAAAAACATTGTCTTTTTTATAATTAAATTCATATATTTCACATTCTATGCTTTTATGAACTCGGAGGTTAGGTTAGTAAGGTTAGAAAAAGTCAGGTCAGCTCAAGTTTTTGAAAAAAAATATGACCCAGCGACAAAATCTGACTTCATATTCGGCTTTTTCAGGCCAAAATAAGCTAAAATCCGAAATTTCAAGAAAATCGGGGCAGTCTGTTGTAAACTCAATAATTCCAGTTTGTCTGGCTAATATTTTGTAACGAGAAATATGTGCATTAATTCTAAGTATCCGACATACCAGACAAATAGTGATTACCGAAAAATGTTACAAATTTTCAAATAATTTCCCACAGAGAAACTCAACTCCGAACATTGGAAACCGTCTGGCAATTTTTTGTTATCATTTTCATGACAAGATGAATTTCTTTCTTTTTGTAAGTTCACCCCTATGAACCACCCTTTCTACTATTTGAAACTCTGGCATTTGAAAATTATGAGGTACTCATTTGTCTATTCTTGTATCAACTGCCAGACATTTTAAGATGAATAAAAAACGAATTTATCTTCCAGATTTTCGAGCTCGGGTCGGCCCTTTGAACCACCCTCATTTTCATAAACTAAATTAGGTACCTTTTTCGTTACTCATAATGCCAAATTTATGCGAGCTAGCTCACGATTTAAATTGATATGTTGTATTTTGAAGAAAAAACACTGATCAGGCTTGTGGTAGCATTTCGATACACTTTTAAGTTACAAAAAAGTCAATATTCTCCAAGAACATATAGAAATGTAAAATGTCTCACCAAAGTATAACAAAAGAATCTAACTTGCCACAATTATATTTTTTTATTGAAATAATTGGTGCAAATGATTCAATGAAAATATACGCCATTTTATGGCCTGTAGTTCCGTATCATTACCTGATATGGAAACACCAATAATCAAATTTCAATGTAAATTTCGAATTTAACCAAATATATTCATATTTGGGTGTGAGGTGAGGACTTTGTATTAATCGGCAATGTATATTTTGTTGTATTCGTAATCTTAATTAAAAGGAAGGTATGTCAGGTGTTTGGTTTTCACCCGGAAAGTTTGGATTTTTAGTGATTTATGGGGGAAAAATTGGACGAAAACGGGATAACAGAACGTCGGCTATATTAAAAAATGGAAAATTAGAACTTTTTTAAAATTTCATTCATCAATTTTTGAAATAAAAAATATAGATTTTAAAATATATATGATTTTTCAATTAAATATTTCATCTCTATAATACATACATGTATTATAGATATAAAATGTTTAATTAAAAATGTAATGATTTTTTGTAGTCTGACTAAACGACAACTTTCATTCGTTTTGATAATTAATGCTGATGAATACTTCGAAAAATACTAATAAGGTGTGTGATTATTTTCTTTAATAAATAAACTGATTTTTTAACTGAAAATTTTTAAAATCCTTTATTTTAGCGCCTAGTGTTTGTGACACCCCTTGTCCATTTTCTATAACTTTTATTAGCATCCTGACAGAGTCCATTTTTTTTGTAACTCATCTGACAATCCCGCTATTATCTAATTTGTTCAGAGTTAATTCTAACACTATCAGTGATAAACTTGGAACTATGCATACAAATACATGTTATAAATAAAATATTACTTCATTTATTAGTGGTTCATCTTATGTATAATAACTACATATATTTCATAAGGTTTAGTACCTACATAATAATTAATTAGATTTACCCTCAAGATCATTTCATTCATATTCTCATCAAATTGTAATTGTAAACTAAAATTGTTTTGTTGACAGTTTTTTAACAATTTTTGGTTGATCCAATACTTATTTTTTTCAATAGATCGAAGTGACATTTTTTTTATGATAACTTGTCATTATTTTAATCAAATAGCTATATTATATATACATTTCAATATATACTTACTTTAACTTTAGTACTTCATTTGACAATATAGAAGCAGAACAAATGTCCTTTATCAAAAAAGTCTGGAATATTTCGAATTTTTTAACTAGTATAAAATATTCTTGATATCCAGGATATACATACGTAGAATTTCTACGTGTTTTAAATGTTTTCTAATATTATGTAAAACATGGAACATATTTCATTTTCATTATTGAACAAGAGGTTGAAACTGAAACGTACTTGAATGTGGAAAACAAGTTGATTGATGTACATTACTAAAAGAAATAAGGACATACTTCTGATAATTTAAATTATATTAAGCAAGCTATGAACTACCACTAAAAAATGTTTTTTTGGATTTCAGGATTATTGTTTTCTATGAATATAGTAAAAATTCAACAAAAATTGGTTTTTATTAGTTCTGTGATACACAAGCTTTTTCGTACATTCCATAGGATATGATACAATAGAAATAGAACTACTATTTCAGATCTTATAAAAATATTTCCGTATGATGACTATCTGCCCACAATTACGAAAAATAATTATTTATTATTGGCAAACTCAATAATACTTGAATGTTTGGGAAAGGGTTACCTTCAGCTTATTCTAAACTTACTGACTTACTCGTTGAACACATATTCCTACATATTTATGATGTTGTGTCTAAGAGTTTGCTTTAGATGTATATTTTTTTCAATTTTGAAGAAATGCATGATTTTGATTATAAATGAATGTAGAACACCATTTCTTGGAGGAAATTAATTTCAACCCAGAAATAATAACGCATTTGTTTTTCAGATTTAAACAAAGCAAAATTTTGTGTAACATCAAAGGTATAGGTACACAAAACAAGTTTTGGTATAAATCTGAAAAACGAGTGATTTATTGCTTCTTCATCTGAGAAAGTATAATCATATTTGATGTACTGTAGAACCTTAATACATTTTTTTATTCAATTTTTGAAGTTGGGAATATTTAGTCACAAATATCATGTATCTCTTCTTCCGTATTTAGTTTAATTCAAAGAATTTTGTTCATAAATTCTTCTGAGTTAACTTTGTAAAAATATTTTCTTTTTCATGAACTTCATCAATATTATTATAATCATACAAACCATGTACGAAAACTATTAATAAGCATCAATAAACTGAGCAGCACTCCATTAAACCACCTTAATATTACTACGGCTTATATTTTTGAAATTAAAACATGTTGAATGCAATGACAACTGGAGCTGTGCATATTATTCACCCTATTTTTGAAATCACTCAGAGTAGTATAGAAATACTCTTTTCCTAAAGCTGCAGGTAAGACAGGATGCATGAATTAATTTCTAAGATAATTGGTTCCACAATAAATGATCCGAATTCATATGTCGCCATTACAGAAAGAAAATTGAATGTAATAATGAAAATGTTAAAGAAAATAATGATAAAAGTACCTATCATAGATGCATTGTCTCTATTCAATAATATCTTAGCTGTTGAAAGTGGAATGCTAAAATATTATATAACTTCATGATAAACATGATATTGAAAATTGATTATTACCACTTAAGGAACTCAGATTTCAAATTCATGAATATCTAAGTACCTACATTGGAGCAATCTTGAACAAGGTTGGAACCTTGGCCAATTTCAATGCGGAACATTAAATTCTCAGTGAAATTTATAAAATTTCTTAAATTAAAAAGACATATAATTTCCACTTTAGTTACAGATTGATGCCTGAAATTCTAAATACATCCTTCAAATTAAAACAATATTCATAGAAAAGCTAACCTATAGGTTTACATCAGCATAAAACACAATGTAGCTGCTTCCATATTTTCTTCTGATTATAAAAATATAGAAATGGTAGTGACAATGGAGGAGTTTAAACTTTTCAATAGGAAAAAGTCCTAAAGTGGTAATTTATATACTTGCTGTGCTACCACAGGGTCAGTTTGAATAATTTTAGTTTAATGGTTAACTGAAATGTTTCACACAAACATCAATATTATTCATTACAAACATTAATTTTTAGTTGACTAAACTTTTTACAATAGTTAAGGTAGATTTAAAAAATAAATTGTAATAAAATTTCGAGTAGGTATATCATGATTTCAAGTGAGTGAGGAATGTGATTATTGAATAAAGGATATTTAGGTATATTTTTCCTTCCATAATAACATAAGCAGATGAAATACTTTTTTACCTGTTACATATATAATTACAACAAATACATATAAACTCTAAAAAGCTCCCTTTGATATAATATAAACCATAAAATCTTATTAAACAGTTAACAAAATTATAAGACAACAAAAAAAATTTCAACAAAGTTTGCTACATCATGGTTTTCAGTTTAAACATATATCATAATATATTTTATACATACAACTTACATAGCAAATTGACCTTTTTCTTTCTTTCCCGTACTAGTCGATTGATCTTTAATTGGATTTGTTGCTTGGGATGAATCAGGAGATTCAGCAGCTGCAGCTCTTTCAGCCAAAAATCTCTCAAATTCACTGCTTGTGACAGACTCTTCTCCTCCTCCAGTTGCCCCTAACCAATTTGCCATTTCATGAAATTCTAAATCTTCAGATTTTTGAGTTGTTAGAGTACGTAGCCCTCCTGAAACCTGGTCTGGTTCTATGTTATCTTTGTATGAACTTCCAGATTTTTTGGAAGACTCATAAGTAACATTCCTTGACTGAGCAAACATATCAAATTCATCGTCAGGTTTATTATTATTTTTACCATTAACTTCATCAAACTTAATCTCTTGGTTTGAAGCAGTGGTGTCAGAAGTAGTAAGTTTGCTCAGCTGATCCAAAGTATTATCGTCAAAATCTATCAAACTGTCTGATGCTTCTAAAGTTGGTTTAGGCATTGGTGGCATTGCCTTGGCTAGAACTGCTGAAGCAGATTGCCCTTTGGCTTCTCGATTTTTTTCCCATCTACTGTAGCGAAGAAATAAATTATTCATGTCATCATTTATCCTCAGTAACTCTGCAGTTAATTCATCATTTGGTAATTTACTAATCAAGTCCATTAATCTATCTTGCATAGCATGACAAGCAATATTCAGTTCTTGAAGAAGCTCAAGTTCATCTGCTTGTTCATGTCCTGGTTTCATTTCAGTCAGCATTTCTCCAAGAACGTTCATGTTACTCTGTATAACATCCAATTCAGATTGCAATTTTGCTCTCAGTTCTGGTGACAACGCACCAACAGGGCTGGGTACCTTTGGTGTTACAGGAGAAACAATCTGTATTTGCGGTTGAACTGGAACTTCATTAACAGTCCTCTTAGGGGTGTGTATAGGAGCAAGAGCATCTAGATCTGTAGCTGGAAATTCTATACCTTTAGATTTAAGATCTTTATATACTAATACAACACCAGACATTTCTGGTTGGTTCAGGAAGGCATCTGCCCAAGCTTGGATCAAACAAAGCACTTTCTCTTGGACTGCAGTTGGAGGATCGTTTTTGGGGCCAATTAGTTTCACCAATTCCTGAATGAAATCTTTTGTACAAACGAGAACTTGAAACCTTTTTCCACAATTTTTGACACATGTTTCCAATACGATTAAGGTATACATAATGATAGTGTAATTTTTTCCAGCATTATTGGTTAACCGTTTACGTATTGCTTTGATAGCATCCCTGGGTCCATCTTCGGTTTCGTTAACAAGATCACAAATTTCCATGTTCAGAGCCCAGTTTTCAGAAGCTAGAGATCCATCTGTAGCTTGTTCTATCTTGATGCCTATAGGAGTGGAGAAGGGATTAGTTACAATTCCTCCAAGAGCATTTCCAAAAAAAGATGACATCCTTGAAATAAAAACAAGCGGTGACACTTTCCTTCACTCGTGACAATTCTTTTTTTTTTGTAATATTGTTTATTGTATTACTTTGACTCCACACTTTTGTTATGACCTTTACGTCTAGTACAGAAAACATTCAACTGTGACATATAGTACAGCAGAATATCCAACCATAGATGTTAAGAAGATATGTTTTCTTAATTAAGAAAATCGCCGAAAAATGATGAATTTTGAATGAAAAACTATTTGTTCATATAAAAAAAAAATGCAAGAATATTTTCGAGGGTCGAAGAAAACATCGTTATATATTGAATATATATATATATATATATAAATATATATTATATATATATATATATATATATATATATATATATATATATATATATATATATATATATATATAGTTATATATATATATATATATATATATATATATATATATATATATATATATATATATATATATATATATATATATATATATTAGTCCAGGTAACGAATGCTCAAAAAAGGTATAGAGGGAAATGTTTGGAACACAATTTTTGACTTCTTAACTTTGTTGGGAATTCTACAAACCGTGGGGATTAGTTTGGTGGTGAACATCACGGTTTGTAGAATAATACGTCACAGGCTACGTCACCAGTATGCTAGAGGCTGACCGTTACGCGTTAGATTACGAGTTTCCGTAGTTTTCTTTTGTTGTACCGACTGTTGATTATTGTGGTTTAAATTGAAGTTTTCGTGTTGTTTTTATTTATAATTTTTATTAGTGTATCTATAGACTATTTTGAATTTAATTCAACTAAGTAATATATATCTTTCATCGCGGAGAGTCAGGTAATAATAAAAAAATTTTTACTCTATAATTTGAAATGCTTTTTTGATATTCTATTGTAGAAATGACTGGAACAATTTGTAGTGTGGCTACTTGTAAAAGTAACAGTGAAAGGGCAGAAAAGGAAGGGGAATTAATAAGATTTTTTACTTTCCCCCCAAAAAAAAATGTTTTTAAAACAATGGGTTCGTCTTTGTCGAAGAAATGGCCCCTTTGATCCAAAAAATAGACGTGTCTGCAGTGAACATTTTGCGCGGGATCAATATGAAGACATGATTGAATCTCAGATAACAAATAAATTGCCAAAAAGACTCAAAGAAACAGGTAAGTTGTCAATGAAATCTTGCCCGAAAAAAATAAGTGTTTTATTGTATATATTTCAGCTATTCCATCACTTAATCTTCCATTGGCTCCTGAACAGAATATTAGTGAAAGAAGTAAGAGAATGAAGTTGAAAGAGGAAAAACGAACCTTCATTCTTATGCAATGCCATCATGGGTACAAAGCCTTTCGTTTGGTGGCTTAACTGAGCCCTCATCTTCTTGACAAAGTGATGTTGAACGTTTGGATGAGTGGTTCGTTAAAGTAAATAAAGATCAATTCAAAATTAAAACAAAAATTGTAAAACGTACAACTAATTTTATATGTAAAAAAGAACCACTTATTGCCAAAAAATTAATTTATTCATTTGTTCGACAGAGAGTATTTATCAGGATAAAATACCTTAATTCAAAGAAATCTGAAGAACTTTCATTGAATAAAAGAAAACGTGACACCGATGAAGCTAGAAGATTTTATAAAAAAAATGAGAAAAACTGTAACATAATCTATTATTCTATTATCATTGTTCTATATAAATAATATACCTATACAATTCAATTATAACTTAGGTGTGTTAATTAATTTTAAACCTTTTTTTCTTTGTTGTGTTTGTATTTTGATATAAATATATTTTGTCGTAATACTTCGTCTTATTCAAGACCCAAAATAACTATAATATAGGTACAAATAAACATTCATCGTGTAATTCATATAACACCGCCTTAGTTTAAGTTTTAATATTTCAATGGAAAATATACTTTTAGTTATTATTCATTGTTCTTTGTCTCGATTTTAATAAACTTGCCCTGTAATTATTAAAAACATTATTTTCATTACACTTGAGATGCTGGGAATTTGCCAACAGCATACTTGTGACGTCGCGACTGGCCGTGTCATGATTGGTTAAAAGTTACGAGGCAACCGTATTATTCTACAAACCGTGGGTGAACATATCAAAAGTCCCCGCCCGTAGCCTTTGAGCCGGGGGAGAGAGGGGGGTTTCAAGGTCCCATTTCTCGGTTTTTCGCTTAAATCTCGGAAACTATGAAACCTAGCGAAATGACCATTCCATACAAAATAAAAGCTGATTAAATTTGCTACAAGTTTTACAATAACAAGTTTTTCGATATCCTGTATAGTTTTTACGATATCTGCTCTTGAAAGTCTGTAATTTTGAAAAAAAAAACATTTTTGCCCCACATTTTTTGCTCTTTTTGACCGGATAACTCTTCAACTATGCACCCAAAAAATAAATGCCGACAAGATGGTTGTAGAATATTAAATTCCCTTCAATAATATATATTACTTTACTCTTTTATCTATTTTCCTTCAATAGTTAAAACCTATTCGCATAGACTTTACGCGCTGGCTACATATCGGCGGTCCTGGATCGAACACCGACTTATACACGTAGTTCACCTAAAATCTAACAGAATACGTTGGTAAATCTTTCCTTCGTATTTTGACAATAATATTGACAAAAATATTTCAAGATATCGACAATCTGCGAGAGCTAAGTCCAATCACGAAGAACTGCCAAGGAAAGAGATGTACTGTGGTCTTTTACAGCTATTCCTCATCAACTTCAAGCACGAAAATAGCAGAGAAGCAAAGACGCTATCGACTCAGCAAGTCTGCTGACATCCATTTCACTGAAGATGACGATATACACTTCAAACAAGTATATTTTCTGTCGAACAAGTTCAACAAAATCAACATGCTCAAGGGTAATCTTGAGGACAATGGGATCAGGGCCCTTCAACCAGAAAGTGATGTGAACGTTCTATTCGAGGATACGACTGTACCGAAACAATAGCTGTCAGCATTGTGTGTGAAGATGTTGAACTCATAGTTCTCTTGATAATTATAATATATACTATTTTATCTATTGTCGTTCAAATGTTGAAGAAATTTGAGTGTTGTGCGTGAAATCTTAAGTTTTGCGACAACTTTCAATTTGTCACCATTCTCAGTCTCGTATTGACTGAAATATGCACCAGTTTTACCTACACATAGTGAGTACCTAGTGGAGTCCAAATAGCATCATTTTAGACTATATTTACTTGTGAGCTCGCGGACCAGGTTCATCAACTTTATTAAAGATGATCTAGACGATTTTATTGGAAAATAGGTTGCTATAACCATATTTGTGCATATATGAGTGTCTATAAGACATTGGAATAGTTTCATAAATCACAACCATTAAATCAAAACTGAGTTTATTGACATAGAAAAGTGAATTAACATATAACATTACAACGGTAGGTACCATTGAGTCAATTACTTATTATCTTTGGTCGAAAGGATTTTCATCCTTGTCTTTGTTTTCATCTTCTTTTTGTTCAATATCTTCTCCATCGGACCCCTTCAGAGAAAAGGTCAGAGGATCCTTCTGTTCTTCTTTATCTTCGGAGCCAATATGAAATTGAGTTTCTGGTGCCAAGCATCATAAGAAGTCATGAAACGAAAAACTATTTTGGTCCTAGGTCCAACTTTGCTAATCGCCCCCATTTTAATAAGCAGGTTTTCAAAGTCCTACTGAAAATATATTAACTCATTATGTTAAAACCATTCAAGCAGGGTATTCATGTTATTTCTTCTTTTATTTCATGTTGTTTATTTCAGTTTTGCTAGTAAGTACTTCGTTTTGTCCATTATACTCAAAACCTTTCAGTTGGTAATGAAAGTAGCCATGTCAGCGATGTTTCCTTGAACCCTTGAAAGTTTTCTTACTTTTTAAATAAATCATGCATCCTTTTTATGATGTATACATAGTTCCTCCAACCAATTATTTTATTAGTCCTCTCCTTTATTTTAATATTGATTTTCATGTTCAATGATAAAAACTTACATTGTAAATTTCAACTTGAGGTAGGTAGGTTACCTACTATTGAACAAAGATAATATTGTCCTCAATCGAAACGCAATAAACCACTGGAAAATACGAAGTCCAAAAAAACACAAATTACGAAGCTAAACGTTCGAAAACTCAAAATGAAATGAACGTAAATACCATTCATAATCAATGTAAACAAACCGCTAATGGCCCAGAAAGTAGTACAGATATTTGCCGTTGTGACGCTACGGTCTTAATTTCAGTCGCCGATTGAAAATTGAAATGTTACATTTTTTTGAACTGAACTGAAGCGTGCATTTGTCAGGGGACGCAATTTCATTTTTTAGATATCAAGGAGGGGTTAGTATAAAGTTAAATCCAAGTTTGTGGGGTTGCAACCCTTGTCTCAGGGCCGCCCTAAAAAAATGATTAAAAATGTTTTTGAGTCCATAGTTTTCCGCAATCTACCACTTATAAAATATAATTGAATTTTTTACGAAATATTCCCCAATTTAGGATGGTAAAAAATATCAATTTTAGAAACAACTGTTCTAATTCTACAACTTTTGTTTAAGTCATTTTGCTGTATTACCTATTCTGAAGTGGTGGGGGAAGTTTTCTTTCTTTGACATAAAAAAGACTGTAACTCCATAATGCATAAACCGGTTTCCGAAAACGTAGACTCTATGCAAAGAGTATTGAATGCAGATTTCAGTAACAAATAACAAAAACACTTTTAATTTTCCAATCGGCAACTAGAGCTACCTAGCTCTATTTATGATTTTTTTTGAGAAATTTCAAATGCAACGCTGTTAATCTAACTAGCTAACAAAAAGCCAAATTTGATGACTTATTGACCTGTCAAAACCGCAAACTGATATCTCTTTTTATTTCAAAGATATTGGCATTTTTTTATGAGTGTTGATGATTGTTGGCTTATAGAAATTATGTTGCTAAAATTGTTTTGAAAATAAAATATCAAGTAAAAACGCATCAAAAAAATATTCATCAATACTACACAATGAAAGAAAACTAAGGGAGCTACTCATAACAGAAATTTACAAAACGCACTCACTATCTCATTATTTTAAATACTCAAAATGATTGCCATTATTTGCTTTGAACTATTTCGGATAAAAATTTAATCCCAAATCTCTCAAACGTCTCTTATAGTTTTATGTTCATGGACGAGCTGCAATATTACGAATGATGTTAAACTGTTGAGAGATAGATATTCAAGTCAGAAAGTTACCTACGGAAATGACACTAATATATTATGAATGTTTACTTTTAAGTTTTTATTGCTGTTAAATTTATTCTGACTGCAAAAAATATGCTCAGTATATATTTCGAAAGTCTACAAAATGAAATAATTGCTGAAAGGGAGTATACGATACGATATCCTGAAAGACGGCGTCATTCTCGGAAATTATTCAAAAGATTGGCACAAAGATTGCGAGAAACCGGCAATGTTCAACCTGTCGCATTAAGAAATAGGATACGTAGAAGTCGCAATGAAGAAAATGTTATTAACGTATTGGCGTTATAGTTAAGTCTGAACCCCATTTGAGTATTCGAAAAATTGCAAGTGATCTAGGATTGAATTATTCTTTGGTGCAAAGAACACTAAAGGATTATAAAATGCATCCCTAGCATATTATTTTACAACAGCAGTTAAACGAAGCAGATTTTGATCGACGACTGGACCATTTTGCAACTGGTTAAAAGGAATGTTGGACGATGATCCGGACTTCCTATCTAAAATACTATGGACGGATGACGCTACGTTTTCCAGCAATGGTAAAGTCAATTTGCACAATTGCCACTACTGGTCAGACACCAACCCTCACTGGCAAAGGGAAGTCAATTATGAAAATCGCTGGAGTCTAAACGTTTGGTGTGGTATTTTAAGTGGAAAAATTATCGGACCTTTTTTCTTTGAAGGAACATTAACTGAAGAGAGCTACTGAGATTTTTTAAACTAATGATTTACCAATTCTCCTGGAAGATATTTCTATTCAAAACAGATATACCAACAATATGGTTTCCCAGCGCATTTTGCTGCAGATGTCCGGCTTCATTTAGATACTGCAAGTTCATATAAGTGGATTGGAAGTGGGAGTATTTTTCCATGGCCAGCAAGGTAACCAGACCTTACGGTTTTAGATTTTTACTTATGGGGAAGAATCAAAGATTTAGTTTTTAAAATACGTCCAACTACAAGAGATGATATGAAAGATAGGATTCGGGAAGCAGTTCGAAGTATTTCCCTTGCTGAAATTGAGACCAGTGTTAATTCCACAATAAAAAGACTGGATTTGTGCATAGCAAATGATGGCAAGCACTTTGAGCATTTAAAATAAATTTGGTAGTAGGTGCGTTTTGTAAATTTCTGTTATGTGTAGCGCCCTTAGTTTACTCCGGTCAATTCAGACATCCGAGGGTATAAAAATTCGTACCCAGCTGAAAATTAGTAGGATTGTTCAAAACACCATTCTGAATGAAATTTAGAATGTTCTTATCGATCCGACACCAGGAAGAAAATTTAATCGGGGCCAAAGGTCAGAAAACCGGTTTTTTTGCGGTTTTCATCGAAACGGTAAGTTTATGAATGAAATTAGCCTAGACAAAAATTGTAGATCAGATAATTATCTATAAAAAATTTCGAAATACTTTTTCTTCTAAGAGTCGCCGTTTTTGAGATGTAACGATTCAAACAGTTGAAAAAGGTGTAATCGTCATAATATGCACGTTTCAACGCCACCTTTGAGCTAGTGTTTTTTTGCATTTCTTTCAACTTTCTGAATCATTAATCTCAAAAACGGTGGCTCTGAGGAGAAAATGTATCCAAATATTTTTTTTAGATAATTAGGCGATCTACAATTTTTGTCTGGACTAATTTCATGATAGAACTTACTGCTTTGCTGAAAATCGCAAAAAACTTTTTTTGTGACATTCGACCCCGAGTAAATTTTTTTCCACGAATCAGATCGATGATTACTTTTCAGATTTAATTTATAATGGTGTTTTAAACAATCCTACCAATTTTCAGCTGGGTGTTAATTTTTGTAACTTCACTCCTATTTTTTGGTCTAATTTGACTAGTTTTGTTTCATTATGTAATGTTAATAAATATTTTTATGATGCGTTTCTACTTGTTATTTTATTTTCAAAACAGTTTTAGCAACATAATTTCTTTTCCACCTTATAGTGTGAGCCAACAATCATCAACACTCATAAAAAATGCCAATATCTTTGGAATGAAAAGAGATATCAGTTCGCGGTATTTACATGTCAATAAGTCATCAAATTTGGCTTTCTGTTAGCTAGTTATATTTATAGCATTGCATTTGAAATTTCTCAAAAAAAATCATGAATAGAGCTAGGTGTTACATAACGCCCTCTAGTTGCCGATTGGGAAATTAAAAGTGTTTTTGTTATTTATTACATAAATCAATACTCTTTGCATAGAGTCTTTGTTTTCGAAAATCGGTTCATACATTATGGAGTTATAGTCCTCTTTATGTCAAAGAAAGAGAACTTCCCCCACCATTTCAGAATAGGTGATACGGAAAAATGACTTAAACAAAAGTTGTAAAATTAGGACAGTAGTTTTTTTTTTCATAAAAAAATCCAATTATATTTTATAAGTGGTAGATTGCGCCACCTAGCGGAACACTATGGACTCAAAAACATTTCATTTAAGAATTTTTATCTCCAAATTCTAGGATATACGGTTTCCGAGATACGGCCGGTCGCCACCCTTAATGAATCACCCTGTATATTCTAAACATCTGAACACTCCAGAGTCAAAATTTAGTTCGGCTTTAAATAGCACTACTCCGAGTTTTTAACTTCAGCAAACGCACTAATAGTACAAAGTGAACGTCCTTTACACTTAATTCACTAACTTTTTATTGAAAATATTTTAAAAATTCTCAACAATTCTAAATTGAATGCAGTAAACACAACAAATCACCGAATAACGCCATTACCTATACTACGCTCAAGAGAAAGACGGGGATCCTACAAGCACGTGTCGTCTCTTTCTTACAATTTGGCCACAGTTTTGCTTTCTTTCGCGCGTTGTCGGGCCCCTTCCATTCTTTTATCGAGTTCAATCTGTAGGGGTTAGTGTAAAAATGAATCCAAGTTTGTGGGGTTGCAACTCTTGTCCCACGGCCGCCATCTTGGAAAATGGGGCACATTTGGTTTTTATGGTTAATATGACAAGCTACAGGTCTCACAAAAAACGATTCAAACATTTTTCTCTTCATTTTTGGTTAAGTAACAGCCGTAGAACCAAAAATAGCAAAGTTATAAGCGAAAATCGATGAATATTTGAGAAAAAATTTACATAACGGGAAGAATCTTTTAAATAAAGTGGGTTGGGATCGAAATGCATATCTATGATATTACTAAAAAATATATCAAATATCTACAAGAACACTTTGGGCTCTGCAAGCATTGTATCTGGCGACTAATCCAGACGACCCGGATGTCCCAGGAACAAAGTCTTTGCGTCGCATGAAAAACACAGGTCGACATAAGTAAAACCAGACAAGAGCACCGCACCGACGTTATCAGAAGAGAAATTTATTGGTAATGAGAAGCTCATTTCATTGAACTTCTCAAAACGCAGGTGGGTTTTAGTGTCGACCAAGCAGAATCAGATACAGACACACTCATCGTTTGCTCTGCTTCTGCTGCATCTCAAACAATTGACTCAGTAACTATTGTAGCTGAAGATATAGACGTACTTATTATGCGCTCGGAACTTGTAAGAAAACAATCGAATGTATTTTTTTAAACCATCACAAGGACGTACAGCAGAAAATTTATATTGATTGTCAGGTTTTATGTACGGAGACGTCATTTTGAATAATTTGCTATTTATCCATGTTTTTTCAGGGTGTGACACAATTTCAGCAGCTTACAATATAGGCGACCTTAAATTTCTGAAAACCCTGGAGAAACATCCAGAGTTAGCAAAAGGAACAGCATTGTTTCTCTTCAAGAGAGTTGACTTTGCTTTGTTCACTGTCATTGTTGAAAGTTTTTTCATGTCTTGATATGTTGGTAATAAAGATGATTATTCTCTCGAAAGCATAAGATATAAACAATTCGCCAGATCATTGACAAATAGTTCATTTAATTTATCTTCACTTCCTTCAACATAAGATACAGCCCGCTTCCATCAGGTCTAGTCGTGGCTCGGTAATTACAATGACCCTGAAGGCTGGTTCTGGAAAAAATATGGACAGATATTGATGCCAGTACAAAGCTAAAAAACCTGCAGCACCCCCTGAGCTACTAAAGTTGATATTCTGCAGATGCAAAGGAAGCTGTGGAGCGATGTGTGGGAGTCGGACAGCTGTCCTCAAGTGTTCTGCTGAGTGCATTCATTGTTCTGGGAAGACTGGCAGCAATATAATGAAAATCTCAGAATTTATTGAGGAAAATGATTTTGAAGATGAACCGCCGACAACGACGACACTTCCTTCTCCGGTTCTCCCTCAATTATTTGATATAGAAGTTCAACCAGATCCTGAGTCGCAGCCTGTTCCTTTAAAAATTAATTAATAACAATATTGTATATTAATTAATGAATAAAATTTGTAAAGTTCATAATAAAAATTATTCCTTAAAATCTCCTCTATAGAAATGATCCGATAACGTTTTTTTCAAAATGATCAAAGAAAAAAGTTATAAAGACCAATAGAAAATTTCTTCTCAAATTTTCATCGATTTTCGCTTATAACTTTATTTTTCGTTCTACGGTTGAAAGTAACGAGACCAAAGTTGTGAAGAATTTCATTTGCAACAAAGATGTTTGAATAATTTTTTTGTGAGACCTATTGTTTGTAAGATTAACTATAAAAACTATTTGTATCCCTTTTTCCTAGATGGCGGCCGAGAAACAAGGGTTGCGACTCCACCAATAGGATCTAACTTTACACTAACCCCTCCTTCATATTTAAAAAATAAAATTGCGTCCTCTGACAAATGCAACTCCAAATGTAACTTTTCAATGGGCGATTTCGGACGACGAAAGCGTCCTATTCTATTTTGGCAACAAATTAACCTGTCCAACAGTATCCTTGTTCTGTCATTTTTGAGTTTGTTTTGTTCATCAATTATAAATTTTTGTTAGTAAAGTGGTTTGTTGTGAATAGTTAATATTTTATCTCCCTATATACTAATGCGAATTGTTTATATACAATCAACTCTACTGTGTTCCGAAATAGATTTGTCAGATTTGAAATATAATAATTTTGAGTAAAACTGTCAGTGATTTTTTAAGTTATTTTCGACGCAGTTTATCCATTTTCAAGCTTAAAACAACATTTTGGCGACCGTGACAAGACTTTATAAGCTAGGAAATGGACGTAATCAAGAAAGAACGAGAATTTATAAGAAAACATTTCTCAAAAATCTGCAAAGACCAGATGTTATTAGATAAGGCAACAAGTAAGCAACATCTGTTAGCAGTATCAAGACAATTGGAAGACAAAAGCGATAGATTGTTCAGAGCAGATGATAACATAAGAACGTCACTACTGTCTTCAGAAATCGACGACGTGACTTTCGAAGAAGAATACTATCAAGTTGAATTCTACCGGGAAGAATTAATCAAATACAGGTCCAAGTGTGAATTCTTCCTCAAGAAAGAAATAGAAGAGAATCAGTGCAGTTCACGTAGTTGCAGTGAGCACAACAAAAGAAAATTTCGTCTTCCAAAGATTGAATTCCAGAAGTTTGAAGGAAATTCAATGGCGAAACATCTAGCAACGTGTTAGAAAAAATCGGCGTATTCTTCTCAAGCTGAAGCGAAATCGGCAACAGTTATGCACAGCATGTTGGATATATTAAGTTTAGTCAGGAAACCAGAAGAGGCTCCACCTTCCAAGACAAAAGAGAAGAGGGAATTGCCTTTGAATAATAGTAAACTGGAAAATGAAGCGGTGACACCTGCTGAAATTCAGGATATCAATTTGGAGAAAGTAAACTTAATTGAAGCTGAGGTTGAAGCTACGAAATCTGGATTGGAAATTGAAAATATAAATTCCGAATTTCGAGCTGAGAATCAAGAGAGAAATCTTGAATCTGAAAATGAGAAAGATGTCATAAATATAGAATATGAGAGAAAAAGTAATATTTCAAATTCAGACAATGAGATAGATTCATTATGTAACATAGCTGAATTTGAAACTACAAATTCGACGATTGTTAGAAGTAGTGAAGCTGTTGAAAAGGAATATCAAGAAAATAATGATGTTAATAATACATGTAGTGATGTAGAACATATTGAAGAAAAAGATGAGTTAATAAATAATGATAAAATTACAGAAGAAAAAAGTGATAATGATAGGAATCCCCGATGTAACCTAGTAGAAAATGAATCAGGTGTGCTGCTGAATGATGTAGGATTGGACAGTATAGACGTTATTGAATCGAAACTGAATGATGAGCAAGATTAGGCAACAATAATTAAAGAAACTAGAGGTAAGAATAGTAAAATTGTTGAACATGAAGAAACTGAAATGATTGGAAACGAGAGCACAGTAGGAGAAATATTTGGCCAAGGAACGGCAGTCGATAACGTAGGAATCTCTGTGAAGTTAGAGAGATAGATAATATAGATCTAGAACAGTCAAATGATATACTTAGTTAATGTACATATTTCAAACGAAATACCTGAAAGCGAAATAAAATGGAAGAGACTTACAATAGGCAAAAGGAAAAGGCGACCTCATACAAGAATGAAGAAGATACCCAGAGAGTTACAAGAGCAGGACGTATAGTCGTACCACCAAAACGTTATGGTTATTAATGAGTTTTTTTTGCTCAACAATTTCACTTTTCAATAAAATTGTTAAGGGGGGAGAATGTTGTGAATAGTTAATATTTGATCTCCCTATACTAATGCGAATTGTTTATATACAATCAACTCTACTGTGTTCCGAAATAGATTTGTCAGATTTGAAATATAATAAATTTGAGTAAAACTGTCAGTCATTTTTTAAGTTATTTCGACGCAGTTTATCCATTTTCAAGCTTACAAACAACATTTAAATGTTGTTTGTAAGCACAACATGGTTAGTGATTATTAAAAATTATAAATATGCACATTAGATGTATGTGACGAAAACCCATAATTAATAACCAATAAGTTCAGTAGAGTAGAGGGAATAGCCAAGGGAAATGTTA
>JARQZK010000056.1:415000-522636 GCA_030704885.1 Cynegetis impunctata
ACAGTAGTTAGATTGAGAGTTATAATTGTGAAAGATTTATATTCAGTGTAGTTCCTGAAATTTATGTTCCAACTGCCCCATACCAATATTTCAACATAAAGCATGCTTTATCTATATTGGAGTATACTGTACCGTCCCTAATTTTTGAGATGTTCCTTAATTCTAAGTTCAAGGGCTGGTTAGTTTTTTGCAAATATCTTGATGGGTTTTGATATTTGTTATTGTGGGTTGTTAAAGGGTTGGAGATAGTGCCGAACGGTATCACCCTACTGACTGACTACTCGGGGCGAAGCTCGGGGGAGGCGTATGTTCAGTTTGTTAACAAAGATGTGGCAGAGAAAGCTCTGCAGAAACACCGGGAAAAAATCGGACACAGGTGGGGTAGACAGGGAGGGAACGGTGGGTCGTCCTCCTTTTCTTTTTATTGTATATTTTTTGTGTATTATAATATATCTGCTGTTATTTATTACAGAATTGTTCCTTATTCAACTATTGCACATTTTCACCAAAGGAAATATCATTTAATGTATGTCTAAAATAATAACTTTGGCGTGGATAATTTCACTGTCAAAGTTATCTCACTTTTCCCTTAAACTGAATCAATGCATTCACTTGTATTATGTATTGAGCGGATGAAATATATTTATACTAGGTTTCATGGATCTTAAACTAGAATTAAATTAAAATCCCCGTTCCTCGCATTGCAGGCTACGCCCATAATTTTTAAGCTATGTTACTCAAAGTGTAAATCTCTTAACCCAAATTGAAATTCTAGCCACTTAGATCATAACCAGCGTTGCCTCTTCCGGGAGAGGAAAAACCAATATCAATTTTCAAAATCATTCATTTTATGTTGCATTTGACCGAACGCATTTGAAAATATCTGGTCTGGAGCTAACAAGTTTGAAAAACTCTGCAGTGCATTTCAAAATTGAAGAACGTTAGAATTTCTGCCTTGACATGTTATTAATTTAAATGGTTTCTTTTGTTAGTTCATACATCGAATACTATACTGAAACCACTTTCTTCAACATATCTCCAACTTAAACTTCAAGCGTATTTTACTAAGGAGGAAATGATTGAATATATATTTTTTCTTCATGCGTCGGAGGCTACCACCGCTCATTCCACCCACGGAACCGTAGATGACGTTCACGAACCTTCATGATACAACTCTCTGATGCATTCCACTAATTATCGCTTGAAAAGAAATTAGTCATGTAAATGTGTGACTGGCTCCCGGACTAATACGCCGGCACTGTTGCAGAGTAGAGATCTTCATGTCAGGAAGTATTTGAGAACTAATACGATCTAAACAGCTGTGTGCAGATCTTGAGTCGGGGCGACTTGATATTGTCTATAATTCACTGTTGCATTGTGAATGCAGATTTCGAGTCGCGGAATACATATAACTAGCTTCATTGGAAGATTGTTTGATGATTTTTAAAATATTGAAGAATTTCTCTTGTTCATTTCATCCGATATAAGCTCGCTTGTGACGACATCACAGGACCAACTTCGAGCAATTAGAAATACTATTTGAATATAGAATGCTGAATATCGCTGTATTTTTAATTAATAAATTTGCAAACGTCTGTACTATTCTTATGTCACATGCCTTTCCACTTTGCACTATCGTGGTTTTATACTAAATATCATTGAATGAAATGCTGTCCTTTCGCCTATTTTGTCCTAGTGGAAATAGGCGCTAACTCAAATAATCGTTTATTCGATATTTGATTTTAATGAGCTCAAGTTTTTGAGAACAATTTATTGAGAATTCAACATTTACAACATTCTAATAATATGACAATCAATCAACTTGAGTTCATTAGGTTATGGGCTTTTACGCACTGTATTAAATAAAATTTAGAAGCTATTTTATTTAAGAAATACAATAGAAGACTAAGTTTAAGATGTCTGGTCAATCAGTCTACAGAGTAGAAAAATTGGAAGGTACGAAGAATTATGGAACTTGGAAGTACGCGATGAAGATGTTACTTATAAGAGAAAAGTTATGGAAGTCTATAGAGAGCGACGATATAGATGAAGAGACCGATCAACAAGCTCTGGCTGCAATAATTTTAAACATTTCTCCAAATATTCATGTACGCACTAAATCTGCAAAAACAGCTAAAGAAGCATGGAGTAAATTAGAAAAAGCATTTGAAAGTTGTGGTTTGCGACGTCAAATTTTGCTTGATCGTCAACTTCAAACGACAAGGTATGGTGTTTTTTCAAAAATGGAAGATTATATAAACAAAATGTTAGAAATACAAAATGAATTAAAAGGTGTTGGTAGAGACGTAGAAGACGAATATATGGCATTTAAATTGTTAGCAAACTTACCAGAAGAATTCGCGGTTAAGAGGTCACACTCTCAAATTAAAAAAGGAGAAATTTGCCACAAGACAGAGACAATATTTTTTGGCGAACCGTGTTTTCGAGGCGTGGAACGGCCTGCCCGGCGATGTTGTGAATTCTGAGTCGGTGAATAGTTTTAAAAACAAAATAGACATTTGCTTATTCGGTTAATTGTTTCTGTGCTTATATTAGTTGTTTTTAGTTTCTTTCTGCATGCATTGTATCATTTTTCTAATTTCTTTAGTTTTTAGGCTTACATGGGACTCTGTCCCCAGCCTTCATTTATGTTTAATAATAATAATAATAATAATATGATTCACTCGTAATTGCTATAGAAAA
Source organism: Cynegetis impunctata (assembly GCA_030704885.1). Classification (NCBI taxonomy): domain Eukaryota; kingdom Metazoa; phylum Arthropoda; class Insecta; order Coleoptera; family Coccinellidae; genus Cynegetis; species Cynegetis impunctata. The sequence continues at coordinate 417,704 of JARQZK010000056.1, forward strand.
TAGTGGAAAGTTTAGAATTAGACAATGTGATTACTAGTCTTTTACAAGAAGAAAGTCGAAGAAGTGAAGGCAGTAAACAAGAATCTGCACTTGTTTCTAAACAGAGACATTTTAAGTCAAATGCAAACTTTCATCCTGACAGAACTAACTATCAATCTGACAGAACAAACTATCAGCCTGACAGATCGAAGAAAAATGTCAAATTATGTTACATATGTGGAAAGCCACATTTGGCAAAATTTTGTCGATTTAAAAACCAACCGCTAAAAGAAGAGAAAGATAAAAATAGGTTTAACAAACAAGCTTATGTTTCCGTTGAAAATACTTCGAGAAATAATGATCAAAATTGGTATCTGGATTCTGGAGCTACATGTCATAGTAGTTCACAAAAAGAGTTATTTGATTTTGTTAAAGAAACCACTAGACCTCATAATATTGAAACAGTAGATGGTACTACTATTTCAGCTGAAGGTATTGGAGATGTATCCTTATCTGTAGACGTATATAACAAATCACAAGATATTGAAGTAAAAGATGTTTTCTACATACCAGATTCTAAAATCAACTTATTGTCTATAGGAAAAATAGTAGATAAAGGAAATGAAATATTGTTCACTGATAAAAAGTTTACCATTCGAAACATATTTAATAAAGAAATTATTGGAAAAGGTATAAGAAATAGAAATGGTCTTTATACTTTAGATATTGTTCAAAATAAGATATGTATATCTAAAACTTCGAACGAGTACGAGCTATGGCATAGAAGACTTGGCCATTTAGGTGAAGGTGGAATACAAAAACTCACTTATGGTTTACCTAAAAATTTGACCGTGCACGATAAAATTTGCAAAAATTGTGTAATGGGAAACAAAGTAGAACCTCTTTTAAAGAAAGAAAAGGTAAAAGAGCCAAAGAGATTCTAGAATTGATCCATACCGATCTGTGTGGTCCCATGGAAGAAGAATCCATTGGGGGAAACAAGTATTTTATTACTTTTATAGATGATAAGTCCAGAAAGACTTTTGTTTATTGTTTACGTCACAAATATGAAGTACTAAACATTTTTAAGATTTTCAAAAATATGGTGGAAAATCAAACGGGCAGAAAAATTAAAAAGTTAAGAAGCGATAATGGAAAAGAATATGTAAATAAAAATATGAAAGAATACTTACAAAATCATGGTATTATTCATCAATTATCAGCCCCGTACACACATGAACAAAATGGCGTAGCCGAGCGCGCAAATCGCACGATTATCGAAAAAGTTAGGTGTATACTTAATGATGCAGAACTTGGGAAAAATTTCTGGGCAGAGGCTGTACACACTACAGTTTATCTGAAGAATAGATGTCCCACAATTGCAGTATTGAACAAAACTCCTGAAGAAGCCTGGTGTAAAGAAAAACCAAACATAAGTCATTTGCGAACGTTTGGATGTAAATGTTTTGCACAAATAGATAAATCACAAAGAAGAAAACTTGACATGAAATCAATAGAATGTATATTTCTTGGATATGAAGAAAATACTAAAGCTTATCGATTATATGATATCCAGAAAAAGAAAATAATAATTTCTGCAAATGTTGTGTTTGATGAAGAAATTAATTTCTCATCATTAAAAGAAGAAAAAGAAAGTGAAAGCAAAGAAGAAACAGAAATCGTTTTTATAAATGAAGAAGAAAAATTAGATAGAGAAATTGGAAATGAAAATTCAATAGACATACCCGAATCTCCGGAAGATCAAGTTAACGACATAATTGAAACTGAAGAAAAATCCATTGAAAATAAAGAAGAAACAGAAGAAATGTCAGAGGGAGAAAATTTAAGGAATCGAAGAAAGCCAAAATATTTGCAAGATTATGTTTGTATTGCAAAAGAAGACATTTCTGATCCAATTAGCGTTTCTGAAGCATTAAGTAGGGAAGATGCTGAAGAATGGATACAAGCCATAAATGAAGAGCTAAATTCTCATATGAAAAAAAATACTTGGACAGTCGTAGACAAACTTCCTGCTGGAAGAAAAGCCATAAATAGTAAATGGGTATTTAAAATAAAGAAAGCTGCAGATGGCAAAGTAGACAAGTATAAAGCACGACTTGTGGCGAAAGGCTATTCTCAGGAAGAGGGAATTGATTATGATGAGGTTCTCTCTCCTGTAGTTAGGCAAAATACTTTAAAAATTATGTTTGCTCTTGCTGCGGAAATAAATTTGGAAATGGAGCTGATGGATGTTGTAACAGCTTATTTGAACTCTAACCTCGAAGAGGAAATTTATATGAAGTTGCCAAAAGCAAGCAATAATGACGAAAAAGTATTCTGCAAGCTTAATAAAGCCATTTACGGTTTGAAACAAGCTGGAAGAGCCTGGAATGAGACTCTACATAGCGAACTTCTTCCAAGATAGATCCTATTTTAAATTTGTAGACAACGAAATTTTCTTAGTCACTATATATGTTGATGACATGTTGTTGTTCAGTAACAATAAAAAGAAGTTACAAGAATTTAAAGAAACAATGAAAGATAGGTTTGAGATGAAGGATTTGGGGTCAGCACATCAGTGTCTTGGAATAAGAATACACAGGGATAGAACGACAGGAATAGTAGCTTTAGATCAAGAATCTTATATAAAATCAATTTTAAAAGAATTTAATATGGAAGACTGTCATTATGTTAAGACACCTTTGCAGACTAATGTAAAATTATGCAAAGAAATGGAACCAAAAACATCACAAGAAATAACACATATGAAACGTGTTCCTTACCGAGAAGCTGTTGGCAAACTTATATATTTGTCACAGTGGACAAGACCAGATATAAGTCATGCAGTATCTGTTGTGAGCAAATTCAACAACAACCCTGGATGTGCTCATTGGGTTGCTGTAAAAAGAATTTTACGTTACTTGAAAGGGACTATGAACAAGAAATTGGTATATCAAATGAGTAAGACGAAAGAAATCATTGGTTTTTGTGACTCGGATTGGGCAGGTGATTCAGATGATCGCAAGTCGTATGCTGGTTATATTTTTAAATTGGGAAATTCAACAATATCTTGGAATTGTAAAAAACACCCCACCGTGTTGGAAATAATGAAATAGACTTGTCACCCTCTATATTGTCAAGGATATTAAAAAAATGAATATTTTTTAATATCAAGTTAGTATATAAATAAAAAGTAGTTGATTGATTGTCATATTATTAGAATATTGTAAATGTTGAATTCTCAATAAATTGTTCTCAAAAACTTGAGTTCATTAGATTTAATTAACACTAGGCACTAGGGTTTCGAATGGTGTAGTCTATAATAATTAGCTTCAGACCAATTGAAAAGAAAAATAAGAATGCAATGATTTTGCTTTCATTTATTCAGCCAGTTCAGATACAGTTAATTATGATCGATTTACCTAAAACTTATAATTATATATTGCAACTTTCATTATTCATTTCGAAAAAAGTGGCGAAGGTAAAGGGAATTAATTTTAATACTCTGGTGATTTATGAAATTTATCCTATTAAGACTTCGAAATCCAAACATGTAATATCGTGAGATGAACCAAATTTTTCCAAATATCATTATTAAGCACGTTATCATGTGAGGCCAGCCCTGTGTTCTCCAGAGGAGTGAGAACTTGGGAAGGTTGAAGACAGAAATGTCAGCATGGAAGATGGTATCTCACGATATTTTTGACATGCTATATTTTTTCATATTTCCTACTGTTAGGTATTACAACGTATTATTCCCAGTGAAATGTGTAATAGTTGCGAGTGACCTATTTCGATATTAGCGAATTATGCACAAGATAAATGAAATAATTTTTATCTTGTTTCGAAAAGGTAAAAAATGAAAGCATTTAATTCATAAACAGAATAATGAGTTAAATTGATTGAAATTCGACGAAAATTTCCTTTCCGAATATTCATCAATTTATTTTTGAAAATATCTAAGACTTTCAGTTCAGTAAGCTTGACACCTTTGAAAAATTGAAAAAATGTATGTTATATAGGGTGAAATTGAAATTTCTCTAATATTGTGATGATGAACGAACCAGTTGATGAAAAATTTACATTTATGGGAGAAGATAATTAATCAAAACTTTGAAAATAAATTAATACAACACTCGTTTACCAATTACTCGAAATACAATTTTCAGTTATTACTTGAATTCAGTCACTGTTATTCATAATTTTATTACAATTTAGGAATGTATCATTGCTATCTTGAAACTTCAAACAAATAATTGAATAACAATGTATACAGCAGCGTTGGTGGGATAATATTTATTTTATGTGGAAGTAAGTTAGCCCCGTAATATCCTGTTGATTTGGATATTATTCCGCGACATTCATATTTAGTTGAAAGAATTAATATTTATTTTTGTATACTTTGTGATTGACCTTATCAACGTGTTTCATTATCCTCTCTTAATAGTTCATAAGTTGAAATGAGATCGACAATAGAAAATTTAACTGATACTACTGGATTTAATCATAATGAATAGTAATGGGATTCCCTTTAACAAATGTTATTACATTTTTTTACCACAGTTTCGTATTTAGAATCGTCACCAAAGGATCGAATAATGCATATCATGTAGAATTAATTTATAATCATTGGGAGTTATGAAAGTAACTTATCCAATCTAGTTTAACTAAAGTATCCAGATGGTGAGTATAATATTGAAACTATTTGAAAATAACTAGCTAGAATCTAAAATCTAATGAGTGGAGAGCAGAAAATTTTATATGAAGATCTTGAAAATTATAAATAAGTTCTTTATTTTTATAATTATGCTTTTATTTCCTATAAATCTTAATAATTCGATCACTTATTTGAAACATACATATTTATCTCTCGACAAGAAGTTATGTTTTCCTTCCAAGTTGTGTATAGAAGTAGAAGAATCATGTTCATTATATCTATGTAACCTTAACATACAAATCAATATCTGAAGATATTGTAGGAAATTTTATATTGGAGGCTTGATGTAAATCCATTTCAATTAGAAACGAAATAACAAGTTTTTTCATTTCTTTCGTAATTGTAGGAATCTCATTTTCCACGTATATTTTTTTTCGAAATGCTGATATAAATTTTCATCCTCTACTTATTTGAATTTAGATTTCATAGTCAGAAGTTTATAAATTGTTTTAATATGTTCAATTTTGTGCGTACTAGCTGGATATGTTAGTTAAAACAGATTGCAAAAGTACAGTTATAAACCCCAGTCAATATTCAACCTCTATTTCTGAAATTTTAAGAAACATGTACTATTTATAATATCGTCTGATGATGGAATTAGAAACTGCAGTAACAAAATTCATAAAACTATTTGTAACGTCTGAATAAATAATTTTTCTGTTATTCAGACATTTATGATGTGATTATATATGTTTTCATAACATCTTTTTGTTAGTGCCCCTTCTACTTGATATAGTCGGATTATTACTGCTGACAAAGGCACACCGTCTGTGACAGAGTGGGTTGAAATGAATTGGCACTCAGTTTATATCCAATTTTGTTTAACTGAGTTTATTATCACTATATATTTATAATTATTGGTGTCAATCATTTTGAATTCAAATGAAAATTTATTATAGAGATGCATAGTAAGTTACTCATTTATGTTGACGATTGAGAGTAATATGAAAATTAGGTTAAGGTCAGTTTTGATTCATCAGAAATTTTACATAAAGGTATACATATTCCTTAAAAATAAATTGATGACCAAGTCAACTTTTTGACTTATAAATCTTCTTGTTTTGATGTTATTCCCTTCATCACTTTGTGTAAATGAGAAGTTTTCATTTCACAAGAGCATTATTTATGAAGGTTGTTCATGGATTATGTAAAAAGATATTTAAAATTTCATGTATATTTCAATTTCACCCTGCACAGTAAATTTTCAGATGTCAATATAATAGTTTAAGGTAAAAATAATTATTGAAATTATATGAATTCGGACTGAAAACATTCAACCAAAACATATTTTGAAATGGTCATTGTTTTCATCATTGACAGAATTGGGTTAACAGCGATTACTATTCTGCTGGTTGAATGCCCTAATAACGAAAACTCGGAAGAATCTTCTCTCAATCCTTCGGTATCTGTTGTATTAATTATAATTATTTGCATCTTTATTAGGTACATAGAAATATTTAGGAGTAGCCTCTCTGAAGTAGGAAGTGCATTAGGTTATCCCAGCCGGAGGCCTGGCCCATACAATGCCCGACCCAGTCCATATGATCGTGGAGATCGATATGGAGGAGGTGGTGGTGGCGGCGGTAGGTTCCAGGCTAGGGGATCTAGAAGCTTCAAAGGTTCAAATTTTTCCAATGGTAAGCAGGAAATTCAAAGCAAATTATTTTTAGTACCAGCAATTGTTACAAAAATGTTCGTTTATATATATATATATATATATATATATATATATATATATATATATATATATATATATATATATATATATATATATATATATATATATATATATATATATATATATATATATATATATATATATATATATATATATATATATATATATATATATATATATATATAATTAAGTGAACTAGGACATTTATTTGAAACTAATCAAACAAACCTCCTAGCGGAGCTGGTTATAAGAGTTCACGAAGCATCGAAATATCAACAAACTACCCTAGACGGTAATTGTTCGAAATGTTAATTTGATTATCACAACCGATGGAAATTGATAGACAGACTGTTTCGCCCTTATCGGGGCTCATCAGTATCATCCATCCACCGGGAGTGATAACCAAACCAACATTTCAAACGGTCATACATATTTCTTCTAGCAACTCCATGACATATAAATATGACACAGCGCCACCAGTCGGAAACAATTGAACCACATCTTTCAGAACAGAAGAAAACATTTCGGCCACGAGAACAAATACGCCCGGAACACCCGAAGGTGGCTACCATATTCGCTAAGCAAGAGTAAAGCTGACACATCAATTCGATGTGATTCAACATTACACACCGCAGGCAGCAATCGCCCCGAATTTTATCGCAATGGCAAATGAATATAAGTAAGAATTATTCGTGTTAAACGGAAAACACGCCCGTGGTTATAAAATTAAGTGAACTAGGACATTTATTTGAAACTAATCAAACAAACCTCCTAGCGGAGCTGGTTATAAGAGTTCACGAAGCATCGAAATATCAACAAACTACCCTAGACGGTAATTGTTCGAAATGTTAATTTGATTATCACAACCGATGGAAATTGATAGACAGACTGTTTCGCCCTTATCGGGGCTCATCAGTATCATGCGTATTTGTTCTCGTGGCCGAAATGTTTTCTTCTGTTCTGAAAGATGTGGTTCAATTGTTTCCGACTGGTGGCGCTGTGTCATATTTATATGTCATGGAGTTGCTAGAAGAAATATGTATGACCGTTTGAAATGTTGGTTTGGTTATCACTCCCGGTGGATGGATGATACTGATGAGCCCCGATAAGGGCGAAACAGTCTGTCTATCAATTTCCATCGGTTGTGATAATCAAATTAACATTTCGAACAATTACCGTCTAGGGTAGTTTGTTGATATTTCGATGCTTCGTGAACTCTTAAAACCAGCTCCGCTAGGAGGTTTGTTTGATTAGTTTCAAATAAATGTCCTAGTTCACTTAATTTTATAACCACGGGCGTGTTTTCCGTTTAACACGAATAATTCTTACTTATATATATATATATATATATATATATATATATATATATATATATATATATATATATATATATATATATATATATATTTATTTATTTATATTTATATATATAGCGGCCCGCCCCATAAAGATGATGCAAAACTTTCTCCTATTCAGAATGTTAAAACCAACTTTTTTTTTTAACTCGCACGCCTTCATTTTGTTTATAAAATCGGCAAAAGGAAAAAACACCGGCCGCACAACTATCCGCCAACACAGCAGGTAATCGACTAACATGCGGGCTTAGAGTGCTTAGACATGTTGAGTCCGTAGAAGTGTTCTCCGCCGACCCCGGATTACGTCATTTCGCCTCGCCGTTATTGAGGGATATGTGGACTCGTGGTTCAAACGTCCGCGATCATCGAAAAAATGAAGTTTCGTAATAGACCGTGAGCTAGCGCACATGAATTTGGAGTCATCGATAAATGTCTGGCATTTAGAGGTATAAAAAGTGTGATTCAGTTGATGAAGGTTGGTTTGAAGGGCCCCGTGTTCGAAAATTTGGAAAATTAATTTCCTTTTGCATAAATAAATAAATTTTTCACTGATCTCAAAGTGTCTGGCGTTTGATACAGAAATAGACATCAATAAGTAACTCCCAATTTTCAAATGCCAAACGGTTTCAAATAGTCGAAAGGGTGATTCATAGGGGTGAAGTTGCAGAACGAAAAGCAAAAATTCATCGTTTTTTTTTGTCTGGCCATCGAAACAATGAAAATTATTGTCATGAAAATTATGAAAAAAAATTGCCAGACGGTTTCCAGTGTTCGGAGTCGAGTTTCTCTGTGGAAAATTATGTGAAAATTTTTTATATTTTCAATGATCTTAATGTACAAAATAAGAGGGCCATTGTGTTGTTTTTTTTTCTAATTCAAACGATTCAGTTTTGTCTGGCATTTTGCATTTCCATTGAAAATATATTTTTATACCTTAGGTTGAAATGCCAGACTAATTGGGTGGTTCGAAAATTAATAAAAAATTAAATAAAATATTGGTAAAAAAATAATGAAAAATTTCAGGGTTTTTTTTTGTTCAATCTAATTTCTCTTTTTTTTCGACTTTTTCCTTATACTATGAGCTATTGCTACTCGAGATACTATTTTTGTCCTAAAGTTTCCGGAATTTGATGCTGTCAACGGAAGTAATTTGCCAATGAAATCTGAGAAATAAGAAAAATCTCTTTAAATTTGAAAAATTCACATTTTAAATCATATTCGAGTTTTAAAATTAACAAATACTTAATTGAAAATACACTGACAACCTAAATTGAAATTGTCATTTCACTATTATCTTTATATTTATATTTGTTGATTTTTATTTCGGACTTTTGTTTTGCCTCCCTGGCCTACTCTGCATATTCTGACTACCTTGCACTTGCATATTATATTCATTGATTATTATACCCCTACACGTTTTTGTTAAAATTTTTTGAACGAAGAACACAATTATTCAAAAATCATAAAATTATGTAATTTCATCATTGATTCTTGAAACAGGTCAAATAAATGCAAATAAATAACGATGTAATGGAGTGTTCCCAGAATTTCATGATAACTAAATTTTGTTTCTTCGATATTTTGGTCTGGGAATAAGATATCGAGATACGGTTTTCACTAGCCTCCTTTGGTGTCATAACACTACATTTTTGTGGAAAAACAGTCAGGTCATTGCATTTAATTTTTCAGAGAAATTGGAAATTTTCTGTTATTATATCAAAAAACGCGCTCTAGCGGTATCACTAAAAACTTGACATATCAGGGATATAAGTTTGAGGAAACAATAAATGCTTGTCCCAACGAGACCAACTTTGTTAAAATCCGTTCAGTCGTTCAGAAGCTGTTTATTTAAAAAAGCATCGATTCACTCCCCACCACTTCATTTCAATAGATACGTCAAAAAGTGTCGAACGAAAATTACTCGAATGAAGCTCACCTTGAAAACGCATATATTTTCGTGATACGTTTACGAGGAGTATTTCAGAGAAAAATCACTTTAAAAGTTTTAGATGGCGGTTACGCCCCTGGCGGCCATCTTGGAAACCTGAAAATAATTTCTAGGATTTTCTGTTGGCCACTTTCGTTATAATATTTTTTAACGCAAGTCTCTACGATGAATAATTTACAAGATACAGCACTTTGAATTCTTATGTGGCCACCCGGTACATAACAATATAAAATAGATCGACATTGCAACGCAAAACTATTCACTCCGGATTCACTAGATTTATTGCAAAACTTTTATTCATTTATTTATTCATTTTTAAATTTTTTAGGTCGGAAATAGTACCTAAGCACGTTTCCCGAGTAATAACAGCTTATAATATAGGGGAAAAGGCGAAAATAAATGAGAAATTAGATTTTTTCAAAACTTTTTTCATTCATTTATATACTTTCGAACAGCCCTTTGTTTTCCTTCGAGAAACAAGTCGCCAGACGAAAAAAAGCACTGAAATTTTCAAAATTTTGTTACAATTATTTAATTTGTTTTTTTAAAATTAATTTTCGAACAACCCATCCAGGCTGGCATTTCAAGCTAAGGTATGAATATACTACTCCATAAAAAATTGTAAATGACTGACATAAATAAATGGTTTAAATTAGACAAAAATCTTTGCTATCTTTTCAATTAATTTATACATTTTCGAACAGCTCAACTTGTCTGGCATTTGTATATTGTGTTTGTAGTTGTATTTCTAATTGAAATACAAATTGCCAGACAAAAATAAATCAATGAAATTTCAATTTTTTTTCACGAATTTTCTTTCGTCTGGCACCATTTTTCCATTTGCCAATTTGTCTGGCAAATTTTTTGTGACAGGAAATGTGAGTATCAATTTTAAGTATTCAAAATACCAGACAAATAGTGATGACTGAAAAATGTAAAAAATTTTCACATAATTTTCCACAGAGAAACTCGACTCCGAACACTGGAAACCGTCTGGCAATTTTTTTTCATAATTTTCATGACAATAATTTTCATTGTTTCGATTGCCAGACAAAAAAAAACGATGAATTTTTGCTTTTCGTTCTGCAACTTCCCCTATGAATCACCCTTTCGACTATTTGAAACCGTCTGGCATTTGAAAATTGGGAGTTACTTATTGATGTCTATTTCTGTATCAAATGCCAGACACTTTGAGATCAGTGGAAAATTAATTTATTTATGCAAAAGGAAATTAATTTTCCAAATTTTCGAACACGGGTCGGCCCTTCAAACCAGCCTTATTTTCATCAACTGAATCACACTTTTTATACCTCTAAATGCCAGACATTTATCGATGACTCCAAATTCATGTGCGCTAGCTCACGGTCTATAAATTACGGTGGAGAATACGGAGTTCCTTCGATTTTGATTTGTTATTAATAGCATTTATGTGTTACCAATTCATAAAACATGTATTGAATTTTCCATACATTTGTGTTTGTCTGTTTGTTAATCCTGAATAATATGATGGTTACTTCGAACCATTACACTACAGTCTCCAACTCAAATGTTGGTGGATTTAATTTCAATCTATGAATATTGTCTACCAAACAAAATATATATTATAAGCAAAAAAAACCTCTATCGCATCGAGCTGCATTATAAAAGCAGGTTTTCAAAACGTATCCAGTTTAAAAATCTATTAATTCAATTATGATTTTTGTTCCAAATCCTAAAAAAAAATGCGCGCTCTATCGTGTGAACAATATTAATTTCCTCTTCCGGGGGGTCAACCCCCCAACCAATTTATATCGAAATAAATACCATCCAAGATATACGAAACTACCTACATACAAAGTTTCAACCCTATGGTCCCAAAATTGCGCCTTCTATCGTGTAAACAAGATTCATTTCCTCTCTTGGGGGAGAACCCTCAAGCAACTCTTACCAAAACCAATTCTATCCAATATATCATACGAAACTACCTACTCACAAACTCTTATTGTCCCAAAATTACGCCCTTTATCGTGTAAAGAAGGTTTATTTCTCGCCCGAGGGGTCAACCCCCCAACCAATTCGAACCAAAACCAATCCCATTCAAGATATCATACAAAACTACCTAGATACAAACTTTCAACCATATTGCTTTAAAATTGCGCCTTCTGTGGTACAAGATTTATTTCTTCCATCGGGGGGTCAACCCCCCAACCAATTCGAACCAAAACCAATCCCATTCAAGATATCATACAAAACTACCTAGATACAAACTCTCAACCCTATTGCTACAAAATTGCGCAGTTTAATATATATATATATATATATATATATATATATATATATATATATATATATATATATATATATATATATATATATATATATATATATATATATATATATATATATTTATATATATATAAATATATATATATATATATATATATATATATATATATATATATATATATATATATATATATATATATATATATATATATATATATATATATATATATATATATATATATATATATATATATATAATTATATATATATATATATATATATATATATATATATATATATATATATATATATATACATATACATATACATATACATCAAATGGTTAAAATCTTACTTTATTCATCCAAGCTAATTGATGTTATTGTCTTCTGGAATGTAGTAAGTACTATAGTTATTTATTACATTGTAGATTACAATGATCGCCCTTCGTGTTGGTCAGGTGGTGGTAATCAGAATGGCGGAGGTCGCTACGATATGGACCCATGGGGTAGTTCTGGAGGTGGTGGAAGCATGCACTGCGTTCATATGAGGGGGTTGCCATTCAAAGCTAGTCAATTGGACATTGCTGATGTGAGTATAATATAAGCAATTTTTTAGCTTCATAAAAAAAATTAATACAAATTTGTAATGACTGAAATATTTATTGTTAAAAGTGGTAGTAAACTGCATTATTGGTTAAGGGTAACTCTTATTTGCATCTTTGTGAACTGCTGGAGGCTATTGAAAAAATGTATATCTAATAGAAATACTCTTTGTAAAATATGGTTTGGTTTGTTCAACTAAAGATACATTTCACTAGTAGATATTAAATTTCAGTATGTATTTCATAAGCGCAGTAGAAATTAATTTGTATTATAAAAAAAAGTGCGTGCGTACAAAGTACACATGTCACAAGTGAAACTTCTTCGACAAACTAATTTTTAAATCTCGTTTTTAATAATACTAATCTAAAGCTTTAGATTTCCGAGACTTTGAGGGAGGGAAAAGGAAGATATGTTAAGAATTGAATGAATTTAATTGTAAAGTATCGAAAATTAATACAAATTGATTGTTGGACAGCCATCAGACGCGTTTGCCGCCTAACCGCGCCATCTTGAAAAACGTTTCACATCCGTTTCATCCGTAAGAAGAAGTTTCACTTCAAAAATACGTGTCTTGATTTTATAAAGCATGTTCGTCATTTATACTCATTCAATCCTTTGTTGAATGATTACTTGTTAACATAATAAAAATTATATTGTATGAGATTGGAGATTTGTTAATAATTATCACCTTAAACCACATTCATACATATCAGAACATATTCTGATGACTTATTTTCGATATTAAATCAAGCGAAATCGAATTTTATTTCTATATATTATATACTCAGAGGTAATTGGCTTATCTCATTTGTAGACAAATTTTGAAACAAGTTCTATTGAATAACTGAATTAAAATATAATTTTATTCAGTCTGTTATTTACTACTAAGGCTATGTTGAAAGCCATTCTTGTGTGCAGTTCATTTTATTATATAGACTTATATAATAAAATATTATAGAATAAAATTTCACAGGTGGTGGGACAGATAATAATCCATGCCGTGCAGAGGAGTTAAAACACTCAATTTAATTATATGAGAGTTCATAGTGGATCACACTCAAATACACTCTGTACATTTTTACTATGTTATCAAACAAATGGTATAAAATTTTCATTGCAGAGTTAAACTTGACGTTCAAAGTCATACAATAGAATAAACGAAAATATATCTTTTTTTCACAAAATTGTAACATTTTGAAACATATTCGGATTCAATATTTATTTCCAAATATCGAAGTTCACCTAGTTTCATTAATTTGGAAATTCTCAATATCTCGGTTTCCAAGCTTCAATAATTTTTTGTTCAAAATACGAGAATATATTGAGTAGAGATAGAAAACTGGAAAACCGATTTGAAACTATGATTTTTAGTTTGATTTTCAACTTTGATGATATCAAATTCATTGACCAAAAGCTTGCATCAAGTGTATTTCTTTCTATTATTCTAGTTCTTCAAACCTATAATTCCCGTTAGCATCCGTCTATTACAAGACCATTCCGGTAGAGCATCGGGTGAGGCAGACGTTGAATTTGCGTCGCACGAAGATGCCCTACGAGCCATGAGCAAAGACAAGAGCAACATGCAGCATCGCTACATTGAGCTGTTCTTGAATTCGTCGGGAGGTGGTGGCGGTGGAGGCGGTTTTGGAAGCAGTCGACCAAGGAGATTGTGAGAAGTGCCTTTCCGTCAAAAAATGAAGCATGGTTACTTAATTCATTTGAGTAAGAGTTGTTACATGAAACTGAGAAAATAATGATATGAAAAAAAAAACTGAAAAATCAGGGTGCAAGTTTCTTTTTGAATACTATCATTTATTGTTTCAAATTTAAACTTTCATCAAATATAAATATTTTAGTTGATTAGATATTATTTATGGAACTAAGCTTTCATATTGGCAAATCTGTTGAACTTATTTGTAATTTTCACATTTGTTGATTTCCTGTAACATCTCTTTCTTGGATAAGAATTTGAAAATTGTTTTGTTTCAATAATTGTATTTTCAACAATTGGAATAAGCAAACACACTTATTTGAATAATTAGGATTACATCTGAATTAAAAATTGTAAATTTTGCTTTTCAGTTTTACCATATTCATTAAACTTTTATAATAAATTGAAGATCTTTGCTGTGTGTTGATCTTTTGAAAATAATATAAAGGAATCAAGCGTTTATCTAGCCTTAGCACTTTTCAGTTTCCATTCAACTTTCTATTAATTGGGTTCATATGTAATGTTCCTCGTAATATTATTGTATATAGGAATTACTCCATATTTAGGTGATGTCTTACATAGAATCGTGTTATTTTTTGACAATGATACTCCATCCCAATGTTGAGTGTTTTAAATGTGTATACCACACAATTTATCAAAATGGTCATTCATTTTTCATTATATTGATAGTATCTTTATAATTATATATGGACAATTGTAGAGAGCATTTTTTTTTCCATAAAGAAATACAGTCGAACTTCGATAAATCGAACCATGACTTGCTACAAAAAAAATTCGAGTTATCAAGACTTCGAGTTATCAGATAAAATTCATTAGGTGTATTAATTGTAAATTTTCATTTCATTACATACATATATATTTATAAAAATGCGTTAAATATTGTTAGTTGTGAAAAAATCAGTTATTTGACTCTGTCGGGTTGTTTTTTTATTGTGGCTTTCGAAGAAAGCTTAAATATTATTTAAGCCATGATAAAGAGCATCAGTTGTGTCCTCATTGGCTTTTAAATATGAACGTAATACAGTCAACGAATTTGCAACCATTTCATTTGAAGGTGATTGCTGCGGAGTTTTTTCCGAGTCATCCTCCTCCAAACCATTTTCGCTATCATCTTGATCGTCAAGCTCTACAGATTTGGATTCAGACCTATAAAGACCGACATTATCTTCATCTGTAGGAAACCCTGAAGTAATAATATCGTCGTCCACATGCATAAAATCATTAAAGCTGCCACCTTCTGTGTTTATGATATTATTCCAAGCTTCATATTCTAGTTGCAGTTGAATTTCTTCCTCATTTCTTTCTTGCAAGCGTTCGCTCATGAAAATCAAAGGATTTCATCTTCCTCCCACTCGGTATATTCACCAAAACCAGCGTTTTTAAAGCAGTTAGCGATGGTCTCCGGTTTGACGTCGATATTCCAGGCGCAGTTTATTTCATCAACGCAGTCCATTAATGTGATGTTCATTTTTTTGTTCTCTTCAAATATTTTTATTGTTTTCCTCAAAATTCTCCGGCGATAATGGCATTTTACATTTTGTATGACGCCTTGATCGAGAGGTTGTAACTTTGACGTCATGTTCGCTGGAAAAAAAGCGAGTTTGATGAATTTCAATCTCTGTTGAACGTCTTTTGGATGGGCCGGGCAGTTGTCCACGAAAAGGATAATTTTTCTGTTCATATTTCCGAAGTGTTTGTCCAATTTTGTAAGCCATTCTTCGAAAAGTGTTGCTGCCATCTAACGCCTTGAAAACAGCGAGGTTTCTTACTTTTACCTATCAAAAGTAGTTTCAACTTTTCAGATCCATCCATGTTTGCGCAAATCATTTAAGTTACTCTCTGCTTGCTATGTTTTCCCCCATGGCACTTTTGGTTTTTGAAAGTTAAGGTATTGTCAGGGAGACATTTAAAAAATAAGCCTGTCTCATCAGCATTGAATACGTCTCGTGGTTGATAACATTCTATCAAATGGTGTAAAACATCGCGTTTCCATTTAGTGCAGTCCTCATCACTCACATCACTGCTCTCCTCACAAGCCTTTTTATGAGTATATCTTCAAACAAAAACGAAAAATTTTAAATGCTTATTCACATATAATATTACTTATGTACATACCTGCGTTTCCAATTATCCAGCCAACCGGTGCTTGCTTTGAAATTTGGTTGCCCGATTTTTTGACGAAATTCCAGGGCTTTTTCTTTTATGAGTCCTCCAGATATAGGTAAGTTCTGGGTCCTAGCCGATTTGAACCATTCTAGAACTGCTTTGTCCACATTTACATAAATGTAGGGCTCTTTAACCTCATGGAACTCCCATTTGCAGCACCATTTTCGATGGCAGACATAATTGCTTGCTTACTTTTTAAAATTGTGGAAACAGTACTTGCCGGAACAGCATACTTAATAGTCACATCTTTTTTCCGTAAACCACTTTCCACTTCTTTTATAAGTTTATATCAATGGATAAAGTTTTCAAAGTACATTTCGAGGACATATTAAGAGCAATAATATTATGGCAAGGGTTAAAACAAATAGATACAGTTTTTTTGCACAGTCACGCTGACATTCACACTAGTAACACAGAAGCCAAACTGCAATACATATATGATCTCAATGCTAAAGATCGAACGACAGAAAACGCGCGCACTCTGGGGAATCCCCGAAGAATTCGACTTATCGAAGATGGCGCCAGATATTCTGTTCGAGTTATCAAGACATTCGAGTTACCGAAGTTCGAGCTACTAAGAGAGAATTGTATATTAATCTCACTCCTGAATCTAGCTGCAAGCAATTTGATTCGAGTTATCAAAAACTTCGAATTATCGAAGGTCGAGTTATAGAAGTTCGACTGTATTTTCAAATTTTCCTAAACATAAAATTCTCGAAGCAAGGTAAACATGAAAATCCATAGTGAAATCGAAAAATACTCCTTGTTCCTTTTACAGACTTCGGTGATTTAGGACTATTAGGGTGTCCTACTATCCCAAGATGAAATAAAATCGTTATGTTCTTTCATTATAAAAGGTCACTAAAACAGTAGTAAATGTTAATTACTAAACAATTTCGCTGATAACATTAAGTGTCGATGTAGATTCACGTCAACAATGATTCGATTCGGTTATAGTAGAGCCCAAGTGGGGATTGACTCAAGCGCGGCAGAATAACATATGGTGGGAAACCTTGCATCCTGTTGAGTACCCCCACCATACATGAACCCTTGATATGGAGGCGTTCGTCTAGGGCAGCCGATCAGATTAGTAAAAAAAATCTATCATTAGATAAACTTGAGCGCGTCAGATTTAGGCAAGGTGAGTTAATTATATACAGAAGAGTATGCATTCTACTTATCTGACGATTTGCGCGTGGCATAAGGCAATAGGAGACTCGCAAAGTGGCAAAAAGATAACGTCACCTGGAAATTCTCGAGCGCGGTTGATACTTTTTTTAATTTTGAAGGAAATGTCACGATTTTTTTTCAATTTTGAAGTAAATGTCATGACTTTTTCTGCATTTTCGAATATCGGCCATGAGTTGTGGTCCCGTTCAAATCGTCAGTCTTTTGAATAGGAGCTCCTTTACGGTTTACTCAACATCCCTTCTCAATATCTGACGAGCTCGAATAAATTTTTTTCTTCAATTTTCAACCCCTTCGTATGGTTACCCCACCATGCAAACAAACAGATTAACCTACTCTCGTTATCAGAGACACGTGGGGTGTATAAACTATTAATAACTGACGCGCTAGAGTATGTCTGTTTAACGATTTTTTTTACATTTTTGACAATCTGTACACGTTTACCCTCCCAGTGAACGGGCATACATCATTGAAATAGTTATAGCATGAACCTCGTATTTATAGGCTTTATCAAACATAAAAACAAAGCAATATTTTACAGGAACAATGATAATAGATAATACACACTGACGTGACACTGGATAACTGACATATATATCAAAGACAGACACCTCTATGTTTGTAGTCCACAGATATTGCATTCGATGCAATGAGAATATCATCTCATTCTCCCACACTATATTTATGTATTACAGCTCATAGTCTTGCAGATGTCGCGGCGGCCTTCTGTTCCGGGCAGATCTTCTAGGTTCCACACGTGGAGGAGTTGGCTCAGGATCGTCAATGGGAGGATGTGGCTCATAGCTAGTTGAAGCTTCTGGTTCAGGAGACGTGACTGATTCACTATTATTATCTTGGATTTCGGAGTCCACATTTATCTCAGTCTGTACCTGGTCATCAGGTTGATCCAAAATAATTTCTCCTTGCCCTTCGACAGGCGCAAGGTGTCGATTTGAGACGGTGGTTTCTCTTCCATCTCGGAGTCTCACATAAGAATAATCAGGATTCGCTTGAAGCAGCTCCACTTCTTCCTTTATAAAAGCATTATCCTCAATGCTATGTTTTCTAGACTTGACAGCAATGGGTTTGAAGTCTACCGCGACATTAGTAAATAGGGGTACAGCAGGGACAGAGGCTGCGGCTACACTGCATACTTTCAACGTATCTTTAGGTCCACCAAATTCAAATTCGAGAGTAGAGTGTGATTCTAAGACGTCATGGCCAATTATAATGTCAGCACATAAGTTTTTCACAATCAAGAGATTGACGTTGTTATAGATGTTGTCTCCGATTCTAACGTTCTGGAGAGTCGAGCCGTTGACCTGTGACTTGTGAGACAAGGAAGCCATAGAAATAGTTTGGTCACAACTTCTCTTCTTTAGATCGCAGAGGTTAGCGAAGTCCTCATTGACAAAACTCAGGGAGCTCCCGGTGTCAATCAAGGCTTCTGCTCGAACACCCTTAATAAAAGCTGTCACCATCGCCTTTCGTAGAGAAGTCGGCGCCGCAGCAGATATGCAACTGCACTTGCCGCAGTCGTCTATTGCCGTCGTTGAAGCAGCTGTTTTTGTCCTGCTACGACAGACTTTTCCATAGTGGCCCTTTCTATTGCAATTTCCGCATGTAGCATCTCGAGCAGGGCAGTCCTTGCGAGGGTGTATAGTTGATGCTCCACAGAAAAAGCATTTTCGTTTTGGTACAGCAGCGGCAGTAGCAGCAGAAGTGTTAGAAGCTTCGTTCTTGGTATTATCAACATTTGAAACCGAATATACTTCTGCCGTGCTAAAATGATGACTGTTCCGCTCTGCCATCTCCATAGATTGGGCTTTATTGTAAGATTCTTCTAATGTAAGTGTCAGATTCTCGAGAAGGCGCTCACGGATTTTGTTTGATGAAATGCCAGCTATGAACGCACCTCGGATGTTGTCGTTCTTATTAGTTTCAGCGTCGACAGCAGTGAACTCGCAGTCCTTGGCTAGTTGCTTTAAGGCCTGAAGATAAGAATCGATTGATTCGTCCGCTTTCTGGCGTCTTGTTGTGAGCAAATGTCGAGCATGAATGACATTCTTTGCTTTCACGTACAGTCTGTCCAGCGCGGCCAACATTGTAGTATAAGTTGTGCACTCACTTACAGTTGCGTACACCCTCGGAGTGATATGGTTTATGAGGAGTTGTAGCTTAGTTGAGTTCCATATAGCTTCCTTTTGAGCTGCTTCTTCCGGTTTATCTGTAGCACTCGGACTATATTGCTGTGCAGTTAGGAAGTTTTCGAATGTCATCTTCCAGTGCTGCCATTCCTTTGAACTGGAGTTTGATGTCGAGTATGCATCAAACCTTTCCGGTCTTAGGTACTTGTCCATATTTATGTTTGATAAATTGAAATAGTTATAGCATGAACCTCGTATTTATAGGCTTTATCAAACATAAAAACAAAGCAATATTTTACAGGAACAATGATAATAGATAATACACACTGACGTGACACTGGATAACTGACATATATATCAAAGACAGACACCTCTATGTTTGTAGTCCACAGATATTGCATTCGATGCAATGAGAATATCATCTCATTTATTGAAATAGTTATAGCATGAACCTCGTATTTATAGGCTTTATCAAACATAAAAACAAAGCAATATTTTACAGGAACAATGATAATAGATAATACACACTGACGTGACACTGGATAACTGACATATATATCAAAGACAGACATCTCTATGTTTGTAGTCCACAGATATTGCATTCGACGCAATGAGAATATCATCTCATTCTCCCACACTATATTTATGTATTACAGCTCATAGTCTTGCAGATGTCGCGGCGGCCTTCTGTTCCGGGCAGATCTTCTAAGTTCCACACGTGGAGGAGTTGGCTCAGGATCGTCAATGGGAGGATGTAGCTCATAGCTAGTTGAAGCTTCTGGTTCAGGAGACGTGACTGATTCACTATTATTATCTTGGATTTCGGAGTCCACATTTATCTCAGTCTGTACCTGGTCATCAGGTTGATCCAAAATAATTTCTCCTTGCCCTTCGACAGGCGCAAGGTGTCGATTTGAGACGGTGGTTTCTCTTCCATCTCGGAGTCTCACATAAGAATAATCAGGATTCGCTTGAAGCAGCTCCACTTCTTCCACCGCTGGCTGGTACTTATTAGTATGGTTAAACCGGCGCATGAGGACTTGCTCCGAATTGGTCAGCCATGTTGGAATGCTGTGTCCATTCATCGATCTTCGCGGATGTGTGAACATGCGCTCATGCGGCGTGCAGTTAGTAGCTGTGCATAAGAGCGATCTAATCGAATGAAGGGCTACATTAAGTACATGCTCCCAATTTTCTATAGGCATGTTGTGAGAACGCAGAGAGAGCTGTATAGTTTTCCATAGGGTGGAATTCAATTTCTCAACTTGGCCGTTGCCTTGTGGATTGTAGGCCGTAGTTCTGCTTGTAGCGATGCCACGTGAATGTAAAAACTCTCTCACTTCTGATGACAAGAATGATGTCCCTCGATCTGAGTGGATGTACGACGGGAATCCAAATATCATAAATACGCTATTCAGGTGTTTTATTACCGTCTTAGCACTTATATCCGAACAGGGGAACGCGAAAGGAAATCTTGAGTATTCGTCTATTACAGTGAGGATGTAGCGGTTGTTCGTTTTCGATGGAATAGGCCCCTTGAAGTCAATACTGAGGCGTTCCATGGGTGAGGTAGCCTTGATCAGCTTAGGAAGTGGGTCAGGATTCTTGAAATACCTCGGCTTGATCTCAGCACATATCCAGCAGTTTGCAGTCATTGCCCTTACTTCGTCGACAGTATAGGGCAAGTTCTTTATCTTTAGCCAGTGATACATGCGAGTAACGCCAGGGTGACACATGGATTCATGTAGCGATTGGAGTCTACTTTTTCGAGATTCGATGGAGGCACAAACTCTGGAAAGGGTGTCAGCAACATGATTCTCTTTTCCAGGCCGGTACACAATATCGTATTGTACTTGTTGAACCGAATTCAAATTTCTTTCGTTGAGGTGTATCAAAACTGGTTTTAACAAGAGAAATTCTCTGTTCATTTTCCACTTCTCTGCTCATAAACTGCATTAATTTATCTAATTTAGATTTCAAAGGTGTTGACGAATCAAAATTGCAACTACGCTGCCAAACTCTTAAAATGTCCTCTGGTAAACATGATTCTACTAACGGATAAATCATGGCCGCACATTTATCTGATGTTACACCTAAAGTTTCCAAAGATCTCAATTGAGATTCAATCTGATCATACAAGAAACTTAATTTTGTTTTGGAGTTCAAATTTGTTAAAATTAACTTCAATAACTCTCTTACGTATACTTCTACTAATAGATCTTCACGTCCAAAACGAGACTTGAGACTTTCTATAACCTTTGGGTAATTCTCAGCAGAAGGTGGGTAACTTTCCACAAGTTGTCGGGCACGGGAGTTGATATTGGTTGCCTGAATTAAATATTGAAATTTATCTTCATTTGGTATAGAATCATCTGCATGAATTCTCTTAAACTGAGCCCAAAAAGATAACCAATTTTTAATTTCTCCAGAAAATTTGATCAGTTCAATCTTGGGTAACTTAATATTCCGCCTAACTTGACTCGATCTAACATCAGATAGTTCAGAGAGAGAATTTTTATTGGAATATCTATCTATTTTCGTCTTAAGCCTATTATATTTACTCAACAACTCATCAGACCTTGCTACTTCAGCGTCCATATCTTCTCCTGGCGTATCACCATCTAACATCTTGTCTAACAACTGCCTATCCAAATCTTGAATAACTCCAATCTTCTGATCCAATATCATGACGCTTCCTTGTACATCACCCATATCATAATCATCATTATTCATTAGTTCCACCGTTTCTTGATAAATTCGCATGAATGAAGTTCGGTGAACATCTAAACCGTGAGCGACTGAAACCACTTCTAAATATGCCTCCACCTAATGACTTAGCCTCTCTTCGAAGGACTCTTGGTATGTTCGCACACTATTCGAAGTGGATACCTAGATTTTCACAGAGAATTCACCCAATGGCCCATACCAAAAGTTTTCCCTTAGGCTTAGATGCAGTGAAATGTTTCGAGGACTTGAAATCTGTTATAGCGAAGTCATCAGTACACGCCATTGACGATAAGGTACCCTTTACTGTTGAAACTGACGCTTCCGAGCACTCCATCGCTGCTACGCTATCGCAGGACTCGAGGCCCGTCGCCTTTTACTCAAGGACCCTCAATCAGAGCGAGCGAAATCACTCAGCAGTAGAGAAAGAAGCCTATGCCATCGTTGAAGCTCTGAAGAAATGGCGCCATTTTCTAATAGGTAGACCGTTCAAGCTCATCACCGACCAACGATCGGTTGCCTTCATGTTTGATGCGAAACATTCAAGCAAAATTAAAAATGAGAAGATCCAGAGATGGCGGCTGGAACTTGCGCCATATAGATATGATATTGTGTACCGGCCTGGAAAAGAGAATCATGTTGCTGACACCCTTTCCAGAGTTTGTTGCCTCCATCGAATCTCGAAAAAGTAGACTCCCAATCGCTACATGAATCCATGTGTCACCCTGGCGTTACTCGCATGTATCACTGGCTAAAGATAAAGAACTTACCATATACTGTCGACGAAGTAAGGGCAATGACTGCAAACTGCTGGATATGTGCTGAGATCAAGCCGAGGTATTTCAAGAATCCTGACCCACTTCCTAAGCTGATCAAGGCTACCTCACCCATGGAACGCCTCAGTATTGACTTCAAGGGGCCTATTCCATCGAAAACGAACAACCGCTACATCCTCACTGTAATAGACGAATACTCAAGATTTCCTTTCGCGTTCCCCTGTTCGGATATAAGTGCTAAGACGGTAATAAAACACCTGAATAGCGTATTTATGATATTTGGATTCCCGTCGTACATCCACTCAGATCGAGGGACATCATTCTTGTCATCAGAAGTGAGAGAGTTTTTACATTCACGTGGCATCGCTACAAGCAGAACTACGGCCTACAATCCACAAGGCAACGGCCAAGTTGAGAAATTGAATTCCACCCTATGGAAAACTATACAGCTCTCTCTGCGTTCTCACAACATGCCTATAGAAAATTGGGAGATTGACGTTGTTATAGATGTTGTCTCCGATTCTAACGTTCTGGAGAGTCGAGCCGTTGACCTGTGACTTGTGAGACAAGGAAGCCATAGAAATAGTTTGGTCACAACTTCTCTTCTTTAGATCGCAGAGATTAGCGAAGTCCTCATTGACAAAACTCAGGGAGCTCCCGGTGTCAATCAAGGCTTCTGCTCGAACACCCTTAATAAAAGCTGTCACCATCGCCTTTCGTAGAGAAGTCGGCGCCGCAGCAGATATTATGCAACTGCACTTGCCGCAGTCGTCTATTGCCGTCGTTGAAGCAGCTGTCTTTGTCCTGCTACGACAGACTGTTCCATAGTGGCCCTTTCTATTGCAATTTCCGCATGTAACATCTCGAGTAGGGCAGTCCTTGCGAGGGTGTATAGTTGATGCTCCACAGAAAAAGCATTTTCGTTTTGGTACAGCAGCGGCAGTAGCAGCAGAAGTGTTAGAATCTTCGTTCTTGGTATTATCAACATTTGAAACCGAATATACTTCTGCCGTGCTAAAATGATGACTGTTCCGCTCTGCCATCTCCATAGATTGGGCTTTATTGTAAGATTCTTCTAATGTAAGTGTCAGATTCTCGAGAAGGCGCTCACGGATTTTGTTTGATGAAATGCCAGCTATGAACGCACCTCGGATGCTGTCGTTCTTATTAGTTTCAGCGTCGACAGCAGTGAACTCGCAGTCCTTGGCTAGTTGCTTTAAGGCCTGAAGATAAGAATCGATTGATTCGTCCGCTTTCTGGCGTCTTGTTGTGAGCAAATGTCGAGCATGAATGACATTCTTTGCTTTCACGTACAGTTTGTCCAGCGCGGCCAACATTGTAGTATAAGTTGTGCACTCACTTACAGTTGCGTACACCCTCGGAGTGATATGGTTTATGAGGAGTTGTAGCTTAGTTGAGTTCCATATAGCTTCCTTTTGAGCTGCTTCTTCCGGTTCATATTGCTGACTGCTTACTACCTGCCATATTTCACTAGGTACCATGTGATCATTTTTCATTGTTATCACTGTATTTATTATCGAAAATCCGGAAATATCTGCGGAAAGGGTAAGTAGAGATATTTTTTTATATTTGTTTCGATAGATTTTTTGTTCTTGTTTCATAATAAACCACTCCTGACCTCCCAAAGTTGTACGATTCTATATGGAGTCAGTGGGTATTTATGAGGAATAACACTCGAAACATAACTTTATTCTTATTGTGATATTGCTTATGATATCAACTAATAATTATATATTTCATTAAAATTTTCCGATGAGTAGAGTAGGACTAACAGAAGGGGAATCAAAATATCTCATCTAGTTGCTCAAAGGAGATATATCTGATTTGCATATCGAAACTAATATCAGACAATGAGGATCAAATCTGGTTTGACAACAAATTTGTCTATTTACTGTCCACTCATAAAGGAGTTCAACCTGTCGAAAGTGTGCAACTATGGAGCGTTGTTAACAGAGTCGGACTGGAACCATTTGGCCCACGTGGCAGTGTACCTGATTTGGCCCACCACTTTCTCATTAAAGAAATATTCATTGTGATAAGTTTTGGATCTCCAACTTTCATCAATAAAACTACTAAATTACAAAAATTCATTTTCAATTCAAAAAGTAAAATAACAAACAGAAGATAAAATAAGGTAATTAAATGAACACAAGAATAAAAACTTTTTAGGGTTCCATAAAAACGTAAATATTCGTAATATGAAGATAAAAGCGATAAGAAGAAAGTAAAAACAGAAGGAAAATGAAGATGAATAACTCTAAAGAATGTAAAATATAGAGAACACTACAAAAAAAGTTTGCTGCTAGTTGCAGAGGTTTTGTTATAGTACATAAGTACAGAAACATTAATCTTTCTTCTCATGGTAAAACTAAGTAACTTATTTTTATGAGTTTCTAGGCTAAGCATTTATAAACCTGACTGAAGTTGAATAAAAAAATTAAACCGAGGCATGCGACGTTGACGTCATGGAATGGATCAAAATTCAAAATATTAGCTGAAAGGTTTATGAACATTTCATATATTGTAAATAAAGCTTCACAGTTTTTGTATTTCACTATATTTTTTTAACATGACAATTGTTTCGCCAATACACAGTGGCTTCAGATGTATAATACATTCTAACTTTTACAACGAGAATAAAGTTTTATTTACAATATTAAAATTGATTTTCATCAAGTATCGGCCCAATCAATTAGTTATTTAAAAGAAGCTAGTACGAGTTTCCTAGCCCTTTGGTATTTCAACTACTTTTACGGTGTGGAATAGTGAACCAAAACATTAGGTTTTTCAACGAATGTTTGAAAAATAATGTATATAAGCGAGTTTTTTACAGCATTGTTGGCCGTCTCTCGCATCCTCTTTCCCATGCCTCCCTATCCTGCCTATCTTCCTCTTCTAATCCCCTCCTCTCCATGTCCTTTCTTGTTTGTTTAAACCACTCTTCTGGTGGTCTTCCGCGCTTTCGCCGGAATCGTGGTTGCCATTGTAGTATCCTTTTGGGCCATCGATCATCTTCCATGCGTCTTACGTGTCCATACCATTTCAGTCGTCGTCTCTCAAATTCCTCCGTTATAGGTGTTTCTGCTGCCATTCTTCGTCTTATTTCATTGTGCGTGATTCTTTGCAACGACACCCTACAGCTCCTTCGTAAGAAGTCCATTTCGGCCGCTTCTAACCTTTATCGGCTCAATCAATTAGTTATTAACATTTCATATATTAAATACAGTATTATCTATCATGGCTTTATCAGGATATCAACAGATTGAAATAGGTTTTGCTACTTGTAGCAAGTTCAGTTATTGTGTCATTATCAATATTTTTGAGCAAATCTTTTTCAATGTTTATTACTAACAATAATTTCAATAGATCGTCACCTATATCATTGATCGTAATCGAGTTTTAATTAATTTTAATTTTGAAAATACTCTCTCACAGATTACCTGTGTACACGAAAGGGTTATTATATTTATATGCCATATATACAGGGCCGTAGCCAGCACTGCTTTCTAGAGGGGGCTAAACATATTCTTGAGGGGGCTTGTTTTTTCCATAGTACTAAAATAAATATACGTGAAAAAAAGATAGGAATATACAGCTTTTTCTGTCTTTTTACCTAGAATAAGTGTATACTAGGAAACGAATATTAATTAAAAAACATTTTGGAAAGATAAAAAAATTTATTCTACGTATTAAAAATAATAAATAAAAAATC
The DNA here is from genome assembly GCA_030704885.1 of Cynegetis impunctata. Taxonomy (NCBI): domain Eukaryota; kingdom Metazoa; phylum Arthropoda; class Insecta; order Coleoptera; family Coccinellidae; genus Cynegetis; species Cynegetis impunctata. Next base: position 444,717 of record JARQZK010000056.1, read on the forward strand.
TCTCATAGAAAACTCTAAATAAATAAAATAAATAGAAAAAAGAAAAAAAATATGCTTTCATCATCAAATATAAACAAATAAATATATCTGTAAAAGTTAATATCATAGAGCCACTTTTTGGAGGAAGGTTATAGATTCAGAAAATGCAGCCTACAAATTCATGTTTAAAGATATAGCTCTATTTGCATTTACTCTTCTAAGCCCGCCGTCATCCAAATGCATTCGTAGATAGGATATTTTCATTGATTAATATTCAGTTGTGTCTATTAGATCTCACTTTGTAATAAACGAGACTTGCTGTAAATAATTTGAGCCTAGCAAAGCTATGTATGCAAACTTTAATTCTGATATGTATCAGTAGCAGAACCAATTCACAACTTCAAGCACAGACAAAGATGATGATGATGTAATGATGTCTTGTGAACAGTTTATATGAAAATAAAGATATTTTTAACAGAATCATTGTTTTGATTGTAATAGTAATTTAAATAAAAAGTCCCAAAAATACCAATTACCTAATGGTTTTTCGACGAGTAGACAACATGTTAGGTGCACTATTTTTTCTTGCAGTTGCTAAAAAATCATGATTGCGATTTTGGGCGACAAATCAGCAACAAAACACGTATGAAATAACTCTTAGAATAAGTGAATTTTATATGCAAAAATACTTGTTACCAATGTCTCCCCGTTAACATGTCGCAACCACGGTTGCGCTTTTGGGCGACAAATCAGCGTATAAAGTGCAACACTGCTCTGAAAAATCTGGCAACCCTGCTAGTAGCCGCTCGTTTGTCGCTATTTTTTTTTTAGGATGAAAAACGTCAACATGTTTTGCGGGTTAAAATATGCCGCAAATAAATAATTTCAAGTCAGTTTTACCAATTAGGTAGATTTGTTTGTAACTAGGCTAATTTTATATTTCAACTTAGATATAAACATTTTTGGTTTGTAATAATTCTGGTATCTTTTCTAGAGGGGGCTTAAATAATTCCAGAGGGGGCTTAACCCCCTCTGGCGCCCCCTTGGCTACGGCCCTGCATATATAAGCTTGTATACGTACACATGCATATTATAACTACGCAAAATCTCAAAACAGTCAACACAACCTAAACATGCACTTTCGGAAGTTTTGTTTAAATATACTGTTTACGTGTCTCTTTTTCTATTTATAGATAAATATAGTCTTGCATAATCTAGTATCTCTGTTTTTAGGTCTTGGTGTCTGGTGATCTATATTAAGTTTCGAGCAAAGCTCTGTTAATTTTTCGGACTGATAACAATATAAAATATTTGAGATGTTCTCAAAATTTCTAAGGTTGGCCCAGCCAGGCGGAAACTGCCGCCCTGTACACTCCGACTCAATTAATCAATCAATCAAAATACGTTTATTCAAGATTCTGGGGGAATGGGGTACATTTTTTGTTATCTAGCTAAATATTTTATTGTGGGAAGTTATAAGGTTTTGCAACCTTCAACCCTGGCTTTACTTAATTAATTCTCTAACATTTACAATATTAATAAAAAAACCGAATTTTAATATATTTGGGGAACACTCCGACGCTGGTTGTTAAGAAGAAATAGTTTCATGATTTCCATAGATATATACCAGCCATACTCAAACTTTTTTTTTCTTGGGCCACTTTAAGATTTTAGTTGTGTTGTGCGGGCCGCTACCTAAATCACATCTGTTATTTAGGTGTTGGTGAAAAACCTATTACGTTTAATTGTTTATTTATTATATTGGGAACATTTTAATGTCATCAAAATGAGAATCCGTAAGTCGGTTTCTATATACGTTCTTTGCATATTTCATGATTCACAAAGATATGTCGATGCAAAACAATGTAAGCAGAATTGGATCACATTTTTTCACAGTTTTAAATTGTTCGGGCATTATTGTCCAAAATTCAGCGTACCTACTCCATCTTCTCTCTCGCCTCTTTAAACAAAACTTTGTATCATTCTTCATTTCAATGAACTCGTCAAACAAGTCTGCATAATTGCAATCCAAAACTGAAGCCAATTGTGAAATACTTGTCGGCTCGAGGTACCATAATTTTTCTACAAGCAGTAGCAAATTTTTAATTTTTCTTAAATTAAATTTTCCTTTAAATTCGGATAGTGCAGATATATAATTTGAAATTATCAAACAGTTTTCTTCGAAAATATCAATACAGTCCTGTGTAAAACTTGTAAGTGTTCGAAAATTTTGAAGTACTATGTTTTGAATTTCTTTATGAAAGCAAATATTGTGTTTGCCATTTGTGAAATTATTTTGTTTTCACCTTGCAAGCTTCGATTAAGGCTGTGAGTTTCTCAGTTATGTTGCATAGAAAAGCTAACAAATGGTGGTGTTATTTTGGAGCTCAGGATAATTTTTATCATTTTGCTGTAAAAACAGCATTATTTCTTCACGTAAAGAAAAAACTGCACCTATTATTTCCTCGGCACTTTAAATAGTTAATAGGTTAATAGAATTTGGAGTTGAAACGGGTGGGCCACTTTCAAAAGTCTGGCGGGCCGGAGTTTGAGTATCGCTGATATATACTATATATGGATTTCCCTACCAAATTATTATAATATCTTTATGGGCGGTATTGATATACATGACATGCTGGTGACTGTATAGGATCAATATTGGCGTGAGAATAAATTACCTTCGGATATTTTGGAACATAGTGGATAACATATAGTAACAGCTTGACTACCTACTATGTAGAAGGCATATAAGTCAAACGTAAAGTACAAAGCTTTGGTTGACTTTCGATCAGAAGTAGCTCAAGGTTTGGTGTATGCAGGAATATCTGAATCTCATGAAAGAGGAATGCCTCCTTCAGATTCATGTGTTCTTTAATCAACTCCTGTGAAAAGAAATGTTACCATAAGTCACAGGCACATGCATATTTCTATTGTAGATTCTGTGTTTGATAAAAGACAAGAATTGTTTCATTTCTTTTCATTCTAAATGAAAATAATACGGTTTGATCCAAGTTTTTTTTCATTATTAATCCCAAAGTGCCCAGTGACGCCATATGGCATAAAGTCAAGTTTTCACCAAAAACTTGAAAAAATATAATTCTGATTCATAAATGTGTTCTCAGGATACTTCTTATTCATAGTTAAAGTCAAAAAATATTTTTTTCTAATTCTGTATAATAATTTGGGCTGGAAAGGGTTAAGAATTTTTCAATACATCCTCGTATACCAATTGATATGTGAATAATAAATTAATTGACATCCACTTTTCAATTGTTATGAAAATGTAATTAGCTGTTTCAGTTAATTGAAACTGAAAAATTTTGGAGAAAATGTTTAAGGTAAACCAATAAGTTGGCATTTTATTTCAGAATGTTTTCTGAAAAATTTAATATTAAAGGCTATTACTTGATGTAAATTTATTTCATCAAAAATACATACATTTTGTATTTCCAGGGCTTTTTCAGAAACACTGAATAATTATATTACTAAAATATATATCAGACCGCGAATTTTTAATATTTATTGAATTTGAGAGTGCCTGATTTGTATATACATTATATACTACTAAGAATAATTCTGACAATCATCTCTCAAACTATCGGGTTCTTTATAATATTGATCATTGCTGACTGCAGAGGACGAAAGAAAGTATAATCATCAACATGATATATTACTCTAAAAGATATTTATCTAGAATCATTCTTATTATATTACAACAATTAATATGATGGCGTTTATCATCATTTTGAGCCTGAATTTTGTGTACATTTTCTTTCCTGCTCCACTACTGCTTTAAGATGATCCGAAATAGCATCAAATGGATTTTCCTCTAAAGAAGGGCTTTTCAATAATTTTTTGTACACGGAAATATTTTGAATTAATTCTTTCTGCATTTTTTTACTTTTCAGTATCGCTTTCTTCTTTGGTTTTCTCAGTTGATTCGATTTAGTTTTTTCAGTTAGTTTGAATAAGGGCTCTAATGAAGGTAAATTATCGGGTAAACGATTTTTCTCCCCAATAATTGGTAAGATTGTATTATTCTTTCGAAGTCTATTATCCTTTTTGAATTGATTAACAGTATCAATCTTCTTCAAAAACATTTTTCTTCTAAGTTTCAATTTTTCTTTTTTTGTTATTACCTTATCTCCTTTTATAGATTTGTTGGAAATGTATGATTTCATACTTTGAGTATCATCAGGTTTAGAGGAATCTTTGAGGAAACTAGCTATATTTAGTCCTTCAAATACATTTTCTTTGAAATCTATGGGAGGACTTGTAGATGTGTTTATGGAAGGTATATCAACTACCAAATCCCTCTTTGAACCTGCTGAAGGTTGTGCTGCAGGCAAATGTGATTTGAACCGGCGGTTTTTCAGCTTGCCCATTTCAAAATAATATCTATAACTTTAATCACTGTTTTCTTAAGTTCAACTTTCTTGCTTAGTTCTTCTATATCTCTGAATTGAGTATTTCTTTGTGAACAATGATTTTTAGACGTGCGGAAACTATTATTAGTTTAAACCTATGTAACTTAATTTGTCCATTATAAAATAGTTATTAACAACTTCGCTTTTTTAACACTTTTTCTGTTGTGACCACAGACCACCTACCACTATACAGGGTAGGTGGTCTGTGGTTGTGACCTCACCACCTCTAATACTTATACTGCAACCAGTGTTGCCAACCCCAACTCAGTGAAAAACTACATATGTGCTTCAAAAAAACTGTAGAAAACTGTAGATTTTGATTTGAAAACGGTAAATGTACAGTCTTTTCTTAATTTATGGTTTCAAACTTCATTTAAAGGTGGTAATCAATATTCAATTATCAAATTATCAAATTATGATTTGAAAAATTATTGAAATTAAAACATATACAGCATTTATTATGATATGACACATGTTTAGGGATGAAACGATACCATTGAGGTATCGATACTTTTACTCGATACTGTATCGGTCGTCAAGTATCGATACTTACTCAGTATCGATTGAAAAGTATCGATACTTACTCGTATCGAATCATTTTTGGAAAATTTTGAGTAAAAACCGTAAAAAGTATTAGTAATAATAATGGTTTATTCATATAAATTATATATGTATATAATTTATATGAATAAACCATTATTATTACTAATACTTTTTACGGTTTTTACTCAAAATTTTCCAAAAATGATTCGATACGAGTAAGTATCGATACTTTTCAATCGATACTGAGTAAGTATCGATACTTGACGACCGATACAGTATCGAGTAAAAGTATCGAGGTATCGATACTTTTACTCGATACTGTATCGGTCGTCAAGTATCGATACTTACTCAGTATCGATTGAAAAGTATCGATACTTACTCGTATCGAATCATTTTTGGAAAATTTTGAGTAAAAACCGTAAAAAGTATTAGTAATAATAATGGTTTATTCATATAAATTATATATATATATATATATATATATATATATATATATATATATATATATATATATATATATATATATATATATATATATATATATATATATATATATATATATATATATATTTATATTTACAAACACCGGTCACCGACTACTGTTGTGTTGTGTTAGAGTTAGGTTAGGATTAACGAATAGCGAATGATACTCAAAGTACAGAACAGAGAGAAAGAGAACGATTCCTAGTTGGATGTCTATTTATAACAACGGAACACCATAGAGCATAGCGCAGATCTTCTACTTCTAATGATTACGTAGTCAATTGCACGTTGCACGTAGTTCACGGTATATACAATATGTCGTAAGAAGTACTGTAACTTAACATTTAAGATATGAAATTTTTTATCAATGTTAAAATGAAATAGTGACAATAGGATACTTATATGAGTACTTTTGACCGATACCTACTCGATACTTAATTTCAAAGTATCGATACTGAAAGTACTCAGTATCGGAGGAAAGTATCGAGTATGTACTTGTATTTACTCGTATCGTTTCATCCCTACACATGTTACAAGACTATACAATTACCTGCTATTTCGCTCTCAATCTGCAAATTTTCTTGATTTTCGATCTCTTCAATGTTTTTGAGATCGTACATAATTTTATTGAACTTTTCGTAATCAATTTCGAAACAATTTTCAATTTCAGATCTCGTATGTAGAGTGCCTTTTATTGAGCTCGTAGAATAGAATATTTCTTATTTTTGTTTTCAAACAAGCGTTCTACCTTAGCAGTGCGGCAGACATAGAAGTTCTTTGGTAACAGTTCGCGAAACCCTGTTTACTTCGTTATATTGTCCGTGCTTATACTTGGAATGATATAATAGTTCTTAGTAGATGACGCTAGCATTTAAAATTTAAAAAACTGTAGATTCGGATGTCAAAACTGAAAACTGGGAACATTTTGAAAAAACTGTAAATCTACAGTTAAAACTGTAGAGTTGGCTACACAGGGAGCTTTCCAACAAGGCAGCACCGTGCCACTCTGTGTCACACTACCGAATACGGTGTACGGGTGCTTGTTGGAAAGCCTTTTTGATTTTTATGCGCAGCCATCGTTATTTCAAAAGGCAATGGACAAGTGATTTCTGTTTCGGTTTATTACGAATTACGTACACCGTCATTAGCCAATTTTGTATCACGTTAACTTATGAAACTGTAAGTGAAATATTAATATGATATAATGCAATGATAATCATCTAATAAATTAATAATTAAAACTATTGCCAACGTTAATGCAATAAATCGACTATAAATGTTGGTAGCACTGAAACACTACACGCTCTAACTCAACTTTTTTGTGTGTTCGTCCGTGTGTCACTGTGTCGTAGTTGGAACAAGAACCGATGAACACTGTGTCACACAGTGTCGCTCTGTGTCGTAGTTGGAAAGCTCCCACTGACTGCAACCTGCAACTACTTAACTAGTGTAAAGTGTAACTGCAGTACTTATTCAGACCACAGAAAAGAAGAATTATTTAATTGGTTAGGTTGTACTCGATAACCACAGAAAATAGGCTCTTTAAGCAGGGAAAAAAATATGTATTGTGGTATAAAAAAAAAACAGAGTTTGAAAACTCTGAGAAAGTTCATGTAGTTACTGGATTCGGAGGCACGAATGTTCCAAGAAAATATATACAAGCAGCACGATAGTCTGCATAGACAGTTTACTGTAGTTTAAAACAATGTGCAAAAAGGGAACTTAACTTTAGAGTAGAGCGTCATTTCTTCATAATAGCGGCTTAGAGTTTAATCTAACTAACATAAATTCATAACACCATGGTAACAATTAATTATTAAGTCTTGAAAAAGACAATAAAGTAAAGCTTGAAAGCTTGGAAGAGCATTTGAGAAGCGGCTGGTATCACGGTAGGGCGATCTTATTGAATGATCCAACTGGATATATAACAATCAAAAATCGACCTCAAGAGAGTATAGTTTACTTAACAAAATAAATAATACCAATGAATCTAGTGATGTGTTTTAACCCCTTAATGCATGATTTTTTAAAAATTGATAAATAAAAAGGTATAGTTGGAAAAATAACACAATATTCTTTGTAAAAAAAAACTGGTTTGTGCCAATTAAGGGACAGCATGTAAAATGAACTAAAAATATTTTATAAAGACAATATTTCATCTTCATCTGATATGTTGTCTTCACTTTCACTTGGATTGAAATAATGTATAACTACATTTTTATTATACCTAAAATAACTTGGGATCCATTATATATCTGAAAAAAATTTCTTTCACATCTTCTAAATTCATAATTCTGTAGATAAACTTGAACTGCATAATGTTCCATATATGGCACAATATAGTCAAGTAAGATATACTTGAATTGAATAATGTTCCATATATGAACTTATAATAGAAAAATATCAAACCCAGTCGTTGTTTAGATCGAAATACTATATTTTCAAAACACAAAGAAACTTACCTATACATGAAGAGAACACAATTTGACCGTATGAATTTTAACGTTCTTCCTGTCAGATTCCCGTCTCAACTACTTCATAAAGTCGTGCTACCTTCTTAGCTTATCCCTTTTTTGTCCCTGCCGTATGATTCACTTGTTACTTTGCCAGTTATCGGTCGTCGACAAAATATGATGATCACATTCGGCCATCCTGACTGAATTATAAGACTCTGAAACTAAATTCATTTTAAATAAATAATAAAAAAAAGGAAGTGCACAGAGATAGCCGCAACCATCTCGTCGGCTTATTCAAGTGGCACATAGATAGTCGCAACTATTTAGACGGCCCATAACCACAACACAGAGATATTCTCGACGGCGCAGCATCTTTAAGCACAGAAAATAGCTCGACGGTATACTCACATCCTCGACGGCACAGAGGCAACATAACGCATACCCTCGATGGCACGGAGTATAGATTCGACGGTACGAATACACAGAATCTACTCGATGGCACAGAGGCAACATAACGCATACGATCTACATGGCAGAGATAGTGGCATACCTAATGGACTATATAGTCACATCCGAATACGAAGTCCACATATTCATGTGTTCGGCAGCGTACACACCAGTGTAAGGTATTCTCGACCTTTTAGACCCTGGAATATAAATTACGTCATACCGGTCATTTTCCAATAATTTAGACACTCTGAATGGCCCCTTTCATTTGGGTACCAACTTACGACTTGCACCTGAGCTCACAATGGATGATATCTAACTAACACCAAGTCGCCAATTGCAAAATCAATTGTCTTCGCACGATGACTGTCGAATGCAACCTTCTGTTTGGACTGTATATCTTTGACTCGATCACTTACTGCTTTACGTAGTTGAGTCACGTCAATAATCCATTCATCAACAGCGTCAAAGTTATGTGGTCCTGTACGATAGCCCAACAAAACTTCAGTTGCAGTGGCGTTTAACGTTCGGTTTAGGGTATTGTTGATTCCCAACTGTATATTTTCAACATTTTCATCCCATTCATCATCATCCTTATTGGCACCCATAGTGGCTAACGAGTCGAGTACAGTCTTGTCGTAACGTTCAACCTGTCCGTTACCTATAGGCATCCCAACTGCATTGAGGTGGTGTTTAATGTTTCTGTCTTGACAGAAATCCATAAATTTCTTTGCTACAAACGATTTGCTACGATCTGTTATAATTCTCTTTGGATCACCAAAAATTTTAATAACAGCTTTCAACTCATCAAGAACATACTTTGTTTTCGTACTTTTCACGGGTTTTATGAAACAAAACTTACTAAAGGCATCAACAATAACCAGAACGTGAACATTTCCCTTTTTGCTTTTATAAAAAGGACCCAAATGATCTGCGTGTATCGTATGAAATGGACGTGGGATTTTTTCTATAGGATGCAAATAGCCAGGCCTCTTGCCAGCTGGTGTTTTGAAATACATACGGAAACTACTAAAAATGTCACCCCTATCTCGACATTATCTAGTATAATAGATAAACCGTGAGCTAGCGCACATGAATTTGGAGTCATCGATAAATGTCTGGCATTTAGAGGTATGAAAAGTGTGATTCAGTTGATGAAAATAAGGCTGGTTTGAAGGACCGACCCGTGCTCGGAAATTTGGAAAATTAATTTCCTTTTGCATAAATAAATTAATTTTTCAATGATCTCAAAGTGTCTGGCATTTGATACAGAAATAGACATCAATAAGTAACTCCCAATTTTCAAATGCCAGACGGTTTCAAATACTCGAAAGGGTGATTAATTGATTCATAGGGGTGAAGTTGCAGAACGAAAAAAGAAAATTCATCGTTTTCTTTTTGTCTGGCAATCGAAACAATGAAAATTATTGTCATGAAAATGATGAAAAAAAATTGCCAGACGGTTTCCAGTGTTCGGAGTCGAGTTTCTCTGTGGAAAATTATGTGAAACTTTTTTACATTTTTCAGTGATCAGTATTTGTCTGGTATTTTGAATACTTAAAATTGATACACACATTTCCCGTAAAAAAAAATTTGCCAGACAAATTGGCGAATGGAAAAATGGTGCCAGACGAAAGAAAATTCGTAAAAAAAATTGAAATTTCATTGATTTATTTTCGTCTGGCAATTTGTATTTCAATTAGAAATACAACTACAAACACAATATACAAATGCCAGACAAGTTGAGCTGTTCGAAAATGTATAAATTAATTGAATTTTTTGTCTAATTTAAACGATTTAATTATGTCCGTCATTTACAATTTTTTATGGAGTAGTATATTTAAACCTTAGCTCGAAATGCCAGCCTGGATGGGTCGTTCGAAAATTATTTAAAAAAATTAAATAATTGTAACAAATTTTTGAAAATTTCAATGCTTTTTTTCGTCTGGCGACTTGTTTCTCAAGGAAAAATAAACTTTAAAAGTTAAATTAAAAATGTCAGATAAGTTGGGCTGTTCGAAAGTATATAAATGAATGAAAAAAGTTCCCCTTTATTATAAGCTGTTATTACTCGGGAAACGTACTTCGGTACTATTTCCGACCTAAAAAATTAAAAACTGAATAAATAAATAAATAAAAGTTTTGAATAAATCTAGTAAATCCTGAGTGAATAGTTTTGCGTGGCAATGTCGATCTATTTTATATTGTTATGTACCGGGTGGCCAGATAAGAATGCAAAGTGATGTATCTTGTAAACTATTCATCCTAGAGACTTGCGTTAAAAAATGTTATAACGAAATTGGTCAACAGAAAATCCTAGAAATTATTTTCAGGTTTTCAAGATGGCCGCCAGGGGGCGTAACCGCCATCTAAAACTTTTAATGTGATTTTTCTCTGAAATACTCCTCGAAAACGTATTACGAAAATATATGCGTTTTCAAGTTGTGCTTCATTCGAGTAATTTTCGTTCGAAACTTTTTGACGTATCTATTGAAATGAAGTGGTGGGTAGTGAATCGATGCTTTTTTAAATAAACAGCTTCTGAACGACTGAACGGATTTTAACAAAGTTGGTCTCGTTGGGACAAGCATTTATTGTTTCCGCAAACTTATCATATCCCTGATATGTCAAGTTTTTAGTGATACCGCTAGAGCGCGTTTTTTGATATAATAACAGAAAATCTCCAATTTCTCTGAAAAATTGAATGCAATGACCTGACTGTTTTTCCACAAAAATGTAGTGTTATGACACCAAAGAAGGCTGGTGAAAACCGTATCTCGATATCTTATTGCCAGACCAAAATATCGAAGAAACAAAATTTAGTTATTGTGAAATTCTGGGAACACTCTATTACACCGTTATTTATTTTCATTTATTTGACCTATTTCAAGAATCAATGACGAAATTACATAATTTTATGATTTTTGAATAATTGTGTTTTTCGTTCAAAAAATTTAAACAAAAACGTGTAGGGGTATAATAATCAATGAATATAATAACTTATTACAGTGTATAGGTCCCCTAATGGTGATTTTCCTAAGTTCTTGGAAATCATGGCATGTATATTGGACAGTATAAATTTGTCTTTAAACGTCATTATTACAGGTGACTTTAACATCCATTTTACCACTACTGATACTAGGGTAGTCGAGTTGGAGAATCTTATGATGTCGTATGGTCTTCATCCAACCGTTAATTTCCCAACAAGAGGCAATGCCTGTCTCGACAATGTGTTCACTAACATAATCTCCTCGACAAGTTGCTCTAGACCTATTGATTTACATCATCTGTCTGATCATAGAGGTATAGTCTTTCATTTTAAAAAACTTATTACACATAAAAAATCTAAATCTAGAATTAACTACAGGCCAATTACAGATGTAGGTCTATTACACCTTTATAATAATGTTGAAAAGATTGGGTGGCAGTTTGTCATTGATCCTGACATCACCATTGACAAAAAGTTCCAACTATTTGTTGAAGTTATAAATGAGTCAATAGAGCTGAGTTTTCCTCAGAAATCAAGAATTCCTAGTGGTGATAGACGGGCCGTGAAGGTTGAGTGGTACAATGATGACTTGAGAGAATCTAGGGAGAGGCTTCATGCTCTGGATGCTATGAGTAGGCAATATCCTGAGTTGGTACCAAGGCAACTAGTAGCTGGGTACAGGAAACTCTATAGAGCTAATATCTGTAGTTCTAAGAAAAGAGCATATGATGCTTACATAAAAAATTCCAATAGGCCAAATGTTGCAATGTGGAATATTCTTAAAAGTAAAAGTTCTCCATCCAACATACTACATACAGATTCGCTGAATGCACACACGTTTAACAACTTTTTTATTAATGTTGCTGAAGAAATTGTGAAGGACCTACCAAAAGCCAAAAACTCTTTTGACAGCTACCTTACTTCAAACTTAACTCCAATGAATAGCTTTAATTTTCGACAGGCCACTTTTAATGAGGTTAGAGATAAAATATCTAGCCTAAAAAACACAAAAAGTAGAGACTGCTTTGACATTTCCACAAAAATCGTAAAATCACTTAAACATTTAATTGTCTATCCACTTACAAAGTTGATTAACCGTTGCATCTTGGCTGGAGTTTTTCCCTCGGTTCTCAAAAGTGCAAAGGTAATACCCATTTACAAAAATAAGGGCTCACCGGATGATGTTACCAATTACCGCCCGATATCCCTTTTACCTATTTTTTCCAAGATTTTTGAGTCCATTCTAAAAGACCAAATGAATTTTTATTTTGAACATAACAACTTGTTTCTTACTGGGCAATATGGTTTTCGTAATAAAAAATCAACAACTTTGGCCATTAATGGTCTGGTGGACCTTGTTGTGGATGGACTGGAACGAGGTCTGGACACATATGCATCTTTCTTTGACCTCACAAAGGCTTTTGATTGTGTCTCACACTCAATTTTGATTAAGAAGCTGGCCTACTATAATTTCTCAACTTTGAGTATATCTCTCATCGAATCATACCTTACTGGTCGTAATCAATTTGTCTACTTTAACAACAAAAAATCTCAAACCTTGAACATTGACAGTGGGGTTCCCCAGGGCTCAGTGCTGGGTCCCCTTCTGTTCCTTATTTATATAAACGATCTGTCAAGTTGTCAGGGCAGAGGAGAGCTCATTCTTTTTGCTGATGACACGACCAAAACAATTACATATAATCCCACTGATTCTTTGACTGATGTTGTCAGTGAGATGCAGTCCAATCTGTTTGATTGGTTTGCTGCCAATCAGCTTAGCCTTAACAGATCCAAGACTCAGAACTTGAACTTCACTCTCCGACGAAACAGGCCTGACCTGCCCTGTGATCCTCATGCAAAGTTTCTTGGAGTTATTCTTGATCCTGGACTTACTTGGGAGGAGCATGTTATCCAACTGAGTGGAAGATTATCAAAAATTATTTACCTTATTAGGGCACTTTCTCATAATGTGTCTCTCCCTACTCTTATGTTGGCCTATCATGCTTACTTCTCATCTCAAATGTCCTATGCAGTTTTAAGTTGGGGTCATAGTGCTCATGCAGGGAAAATTTTCGGTCTGCAGAGGAGATGTGTGCGGATCCTGGCTGGGATTGGGTATCGGGATTGTTGCCGTCGGTACTTTGCCTCTCTTCATGTGCTTACTTTTCCATCTGTATATATTTACCACTGTCTTGCCTATATTAGAAAAAACCTCTCCCATTTCTCCTCACATGAAAATATTCATGAGCATTTAACTCGCAATCGCAGGGACATACTCCCTGATTTTCACAGATTGTCGAGAACACGGAGGGGCACTGATTACTTTTGCATTAGATTCTTCAATGTCCTGCCACACCACATAAGGGTGCTAGAGTTTAAGCAGTTTATCTCCAGAATGAAAGATTATTTAATTGATAAAGCCTTTTACTCATTTGAGGACTATCTCCACAATGATTTTTGTGACATGCAATAATTTTGAAGTTTCGTATGTGTGTATTGACTGTTGCACTTCTTTTGTTGTAAGATTCGGCAAGTGTACCTATGTCTTTACTGTGTATTTAGGATATAGAAAGTTTTACCAATATTTTAATTATAATAGCTAGTAAGTTTTTTTTATCTCTGAAACCTATTACTTTTCGTATGTGACTTGTATACGCATTGTATCTTATGCCTTGTACCAATAAATATTTGATTTGATTTGATTTGATTTGATTAATATGCAAGTGCAAGGTAGTCAGAATATGCAGAGTAGGCCAGGGAGGAGAAACAGAAGCCCGAAATAAAAAACAACAAATATAAATAAAAAGATAATAGTGAAATGACAATTTCAGTTTAAGTTCTGAGTGTATTTTCAATTAAGTATTTGTTAATTTTAAAAAGCACTTTTTAGTTATTTAAAATTCATGTTTCGAAGAATATTTTCCTGCCATTATATTTCTTAACTCGAATATGATTTAAAATGTGAATTTTCCAAATTTAAAGAGATATTTCTTATTTCTTAGATTTCATTGGCAAATTATTTCCGTTGACAGCATCAAATTCCGGAAAATTTAGGACAAAAATAGTATCTCATGTAGCAATAGCCCATAATATAAGGAAAAAGTCGAAAAGAAGAGAGAAATTAAATTGAACAAAAAAAAACACTGAAATTTTTCATTATTTTTTTAACAATATTTAATTAAATTTTTTATTAATTTTCGAACAACCCAATTAGTCTGGCATTTCATCCTAAGGTATAAAAATATATTTTCAATCGAAATGCAAAATGCCAGACAAAACTGAATCGTTTGAATTAAAAAAAAAAGATTTTTTCATTAATTTTTATTATTAATTATTTAATTAATTATTTATACGTTTTCGAACAGCTCAACTTGTCTGGCATTCATAAATTGTGTTTTTAGGCTTATTTATAATTCAAATACATAATGCCAGACAAAAGTAAATCAATGAAATTTTTATGAATTATTTAACAACTTTTCTATAGATATATAAATTTTCGAACTGGCCCAACACAATAGCCCTCTTATTTTGTACATTAAGATCATTGAAAAATATGAAAAATTTTCACATAATTTTCCACAGAGAAACTCGACTCCGAACACTGGAAACCGTCTGGCAATTTTTTTTCATAATTTTCATGACAACAATTTTCATTGTTTCGATTGCCAGGCAAAAGAAAACGATGAATTTTTGTTTTCGTTCTGCAACTTCACCCCTATGAATCAATTAATCACCCTTTCGAGTATTTGAAACCGTCTGGCATTTGAAAATTGGGAGTTACTTATTGATGTCTATTTCTGTATCAAATGCCAGACACTTTGAGATCATTGAAAAATTAATTTATTTATGCAAAAGGAAATTAATTTTCCAAATTTCCGAGCACGGGTCGGTCCTTCAAACCAGCCTTATTTTCATCAACTGAATCGCACTTTTCATACCTCTAAATGCCAGACATTTATCGATGACTCCAAATTCATGTGCGCTAGCTCACGGTCTAAGAACAACATACTTTGTCCCTAACTTTGACTTCAAAACCTCCGAACACAGTTAACATACTAACCTTATCTAGTTTTTCAGTTTGTAGCTTTAACTTCTTAGCCATATTGTATGTGATAAGAGGATAAGAGAGCATTCGCTCCCAAAGTCTATAAAACTCTTCTGTGAAATATTGTTAATTTTAATGTATTTGTGAAACTAATTGTCTTTATTTTGATTTGACACTAAGAAAACGGTTTTCTTTGGCTCTGGTGGACCAGTATTTTTATTAAGCTTGGGTAGATAATTAATTTTGTTTTTATTTCTTTTGAAACATTGTTCGATAGAATGCCCTTTTGTTCTATAATAATTACAAGTGATTTTTTTCATCGCGTTTAATATTTAAAGGACATTGAAACTGTTTATGACCGCCTAAATTACATCGAAAACAGGTTATATTAACTTTATGTCTCTCGAAACTCTCATTACTACGTTTATTTTCTCGGGCTTTTTCACGTGAAAAAGCCGTCGTGGCGAAACGTCAACTTTTTATAGTCCGGGGAAGTAAGTATATAGAGAGGAAAAATTAAAAAGTAGGGATAATTATTTTTTTTAAGTAAGTACACTGATCCCTCATCGCTTTCCTAAATTTGTGACCAAATCCCGTGAAAGCTCGAAACACAGCTTGCAAGCACATTTTAAAGCACTTAAATTCGATGATTTTTTGCTTATAACTTTTTCTGATGTACTCGCACAAAAGAATCGTAGAGATCAAATTCACAGTAAATTTTATGCCCTACACGATGACGTAAGTCGACTTTTGAAATGAAAATTTTTTCGACTCAAAATTTTCCAAAAAATGAAAATTGTATCGAAAGGTCGTGTTTTAACCGGCAACCATACTGAAAATAACCATATCGAGATCAAAACATAAGGAAACATAGATGGTGTGCTATAAAAAATTTACGTATTTTCAGATTTGGAAAATTCAAAATGGCGGCCGCAAAAATCGAATATATATATATATATTTTTCAATCACGCTTCCTCTTGAAAACATTAACGATATCGAAACGCGGTAATGGTTGCAATCGATAGGGGAAAAGTTGTAGTTTTAGGCATAAAATAAGAAAAAATTTGATAAATTTTTTTACATAACTTTTTTTAAAAATTTATTAAAATAAAATTTTTTTTGTTGAGTTTTTCCTCATTTTTGCACTGAAAAATAAAATCAATCATTATACTCATACTCGAAATGTATTTGCCGTTAAAAAACGCGTATTTCAAAAAAAAATTGTTGAAATACAATAATCAGAAGCCGAGATATAGAAGCTCAAAGTTCGCTTCGTACTGTGACCATACTATTGAAAATTAAAAATGCGCGTGTATTAGTGAAGACCCGTTGGGGTGCTCGGCGACAATGGTCTCCCCACCACTACGCCGAGCAGATGCCGCGTTCATATTCGGGCGAACGCGGCAAGACTACTGATTTATTTTTGATGCAGCCAGTGCTAAAACGTTGTTTTAAATCTGTATTTAATCACCACACAGGTGAAACAATCTAATGCAACAATAAGAATTTGAAAATTTTTAATAGTATGGTCACAGTACGGAGCGAACTTTGAGCTTCTATATCTCGGCTTCTGATTATTGTATTTAAACAATTTTTTTTGAAATACGCGTTTTTTAACGGCAAATACATTTCGAGTATGAGTATAATGATTGACTTTATTTTTCAATGCAAAAATGAGGAAAAACTCAACAAACAAAATTTTATTTTAATAAATTTTTAAAAAAAGTTATGTAAAAAAATTTATCAAATTTTTTTTTATTTTATGCCTAAAACTACAACTTTTCCCCTATCGATTGCAACCATTACCGCGTTTCGATATCGTTAATGTTTTCAAGAGGAAGCGTGATTGAAAAATATATATATATATATATATATATATATATATATATATATATATATATATATATATATATATATATATATATATATATATATATATATATATTCGATTTTTGCGGCCGCCATTTTGACTTTTCCAAATCTGAAAATACGTAAATTTTTTATAGCACACCATCTATGTTTCCTTATGTTTTGATCTCGATATGGTCATTTTCAGTATGGTTGCCGGTTAAAACACGACCTTTCGATACAATTTTCATTTTTTGGAAAATTTTGAGTCGAAAAAATTTTAATTTCAAAAGTCGATTTACGTCATCGTGTAGGGCATAAAATTTACTGTGAATTTGATTTCTACGATTTTTTTGTGCGAGTACATCAGAAAAAGTTATAAGCAAAAAATCATCGAATTTAAGTGCTTTAAAATGTGCTTGCAAGCTGTGTTTCGAGCTTTCACGGGATTTGGTCACAAATTTAGGAAAGCGATGAGGGGTCAGTGTACTTACTTAAAAAAAATTATGACCCCTACTTTTTTTATTTTTCTCGTTGATAGATTTTTTGATCTTACTTCCCCGGACGATTAATAAAATCGAGTTTTTTGAGATTCACCAAGCCTCTTATTGCTAATCAAAAAGTTGAAAAAAGTTCACAGGCAACAACAATTCAAATAAATAATATATATATATATATATATATATATATATATATATATATATATATATATATATATATATATATATATATATATATATATATATATATATATATATATATATATATATATATATATATATATATATATATATATATATATATATATATATATATATATATATATATATATATATACATTTATTAGCCCAGTCAAATAGTACATTATCACGTACATGAAATCAGGTAGTAGCAGTTTTTTCACACACTGATCGGGATGATACGAAAGTACTCTGGTCAAGTTTTCGACCTCGGGCTCCCTCCGGAACTTAATTTTCAGCCCAAAAACAGTTTTGCAAATTTTGGAAAATTTTTTCACTTTTCGGTAATTTTGGCCATGAAAGAGTAGTATTTTGACCATGACCGTGGTTATTTCTTTGTCTCTGGCACACTTAATAGTTTCTGAGATACGGCTTTTTAATAATTTCTCTTGTTAAACTTTATAAAATCGCTTTTGTATCATCACAAATCATTTCTACACGGTCATGATCGAAATACTACTCCTTCATGGTCAAAATTACCGAAAACTGAAAAAAGTGCAAAAAATGTAGTTTTTCTGCTGGGAAACTAAGTTCCAGAGGGTGCCCGATGTCAAGACCTTGACCAGAGTCAACTCGAACATTGCGTGAAAAAATCGCTACTACCTGATTACATGTACGTGATATCGTGATTTTGGGATGACAAAATGTATATATATATATATATATATATATATATATATATATATATATATATATATATATATATATATATATGTGCTCAGTCTGAGGACTGCTGCTTTGACTGGTCAATATTTTACATTTGCGACACACTGCTGGTGTATAGTGTTGGTATAGCGTGTTATAAATACAGATCTTGAAAGTATTCCAAGTGTTTATTGGCAATGAACTAAAAATTGATATTTTAAAAACAAATTTCACCTTTTTCAAACAAAAAATAAGTATTCTAGTGAACCAGTCATAAAAGGAAATAATATTTCAATTGAAAAAGTAACCCACACTAAATATTTGGGGCTTATTGAAGATGAGAATTTGAATTGGAGAGAACACATTTGACATTTAACTAAAAAAATTGTTACAATGCTAGGCGATATTTACAGAATTCGAGGCTGCCTAACATTTAAGAGCAAGATGTATATTTACAATTCCTTCTTTCTGTCGTATTTCAGGTACCTACTCCCCCTATGGGGTTCATGTGATCAGGTGGATTTCGGTAAAATGCAGGCATTGCAAAATAAAATATTGAAGGTAATATTTTGGCTTGGTTCTACACTCTGTGGAACTATACGGGGGATTGGGATTTCTCTTTGCTGAAGGACTAATAAACTTCAGAAGTGTAACATAAACAGGACATTTATTGCGACAATAATATTAGGACTAATGTAGGTTTGCGTAATTCAGCGTATCGAACCGCAACGGCATATAATGACCTACTAGAGGCGATTAAATACATGAGCTCCGTTAATAGTTTCTCAGACGGACTTAAATTAACTGTTATAATGAGTAGGTAGATAATATGTTTTTGCTGCTTGTGTAGTGGATGAGGTCCTGGATGATATTTTGTATTTGTTTTGATTTTGAGGGTGGAAATAGAATTGATGATGATTTTTTCTTTTATTTTATGTTTTTTTCTCTATTTACTGTTATTGGTTGGGTATATTTTGTAGTATCTTATTATATTTTAGTATATATCTTTGGTACCAGTGCATTTGAATCAATCAATCAATAAAGAAATTTATTTTAAAAAAATATGCGAATAAATATTGGTATAACAATGCGTTATTTATTGACATTATTTTAGATGGACACTGAAGTTATTATCTTTTATCTTGATGATTCAATATATTTTTCTCACCGGTACAATTTTTATGTATAGGTTAAGAAATTGTATGTGAAAAATAACAGAAATGAGGTGAAAATATGACCCTGCTTGCGCATTTGTTTCTAACTGAGTTCTCTGCTTTTGTTGAGGAATGGAAATAGATTTTTTGCCGTATGGATTACGTTGGTTTTTATGTCACTGTAGTTGAGTCAGCAGTCAGTTTGAAAGTCCCTATTATGGTGATTATATAACTCATGTATGAATGAGCCAATAGAATCCGTGAATTTTGCATAACGACTGCGTATAGATAAGTGAATATACTCTTGACGACGTGATATAATCGTTTTGGTGTTTCGCCTCGTGTCAAAATGTGAATATTTTTCATATTGACGGTGTTTTGACGTTTGTCAAAAAAAATTATTATTTTTTATTCGTTATATAATCGTAACGAATACCACTCGAGCAATCGAAAATAATCGATTATACTGACCTCGTCACTTGACGTATTTTCTTAAAACACCACTCGAGCTGCGCTCTCGTGGTGTTTTGCAAAATACGTCTCGTGGCTCGGAAGTATAATCGATTATTTTCGATGCTCTTGTGATATTATTACTGATTATTTTTTTCGTATGATTTTCAACCAATCAGAACGATCAATTTAGTTAAGTTACCTTATATAATTTCGATAATACCTCTTTATACATAGAGTTACTCTACCAATCGGAAACTAACAGGACCGTCAAATTTTGACGTTTATCAATAACTGTTCAAAAATGAATCGATTCGGAGATTTTTACTTAATATACTCAACAAATAATCGTATCAAATACAATGCGTACTTCAGAATGGATACGGTTATATGTCTCAATGTCAGTTTGACAGAAAGGCGGAAACCAGGGACGTCTTAAACTAGGCTGGGGCCCGTGGGCACACAAGAATTTGAGGCCCTTTTGGAAATTAAAAAACGCGAATTATAATAAAACATTTTAATGAGTATGACCATCTATTATGAGTAATCAAATACAGTATGATATAATATGTCATTAATGATATTAGAATGCTGCTGGTTTTTTGGTTACGATTACGATAACGGTTTCTTTCGGGATTCCTGTTGAGCAAAATCTTCTATTATATCCTTAAAGTCAATTTTTTGAAGGATATCACTTTCTATGCACATAATTGACAAATTACTCAGCCGTTCTTGTAACATTGTTGTTCGCAATTCATTTTGTATTCTCTTATGCTGCGAAAATGACCGCTCTCCACTAAAATTGGTAACCATTAGGGAAAGGTATATTCTTGTAGCAATTTCTACGTTTGGAAAAGTTTCTTCCAATTTATCTGATTTTATTAGGTTATGTAAGGTTGAGATATTTAAATCCTCTGATTGCTTTGTTATGTTTTTTAATATTGACTTAAATGAAAACATTCTGTTTTGAGCTCATCTGCATTAATATCTTCATGATAAAACTCTGCAAATTCTTTGCATTTTTTGGTCAACTCACCAGATTCGATTGTTGTTAACTGACAAAGAAAACTAAATCGACTTTCAATTTCTTGGTATGCTGCCGAACGTTTTTTAAAATGTGTATTTAATGTGTCAATTATGGGAATGAAAGTATCTACACGAAACTTTTCCTTGCCACTCGACTGTGAAGTTTCTGATGATCCTTCAAAAAAAGTAATTCGTGTGCTGCGGAATCTTTTTCTTTCAAATGTATCTCTGTAGTCAGCATATGGATTTTTATGTATAGCAGCCGTTTCGTACTGATCAAAATTATTTCGTGCGGTATTGACATATAGCGTGGTAAAATTACACAAAATACCCGTAATATGTAGCAAAAAGTAAAAACCTGTTGGAAATTCAAATTCAGGTAGTTGAAAGGATTGTCTTTAACATGTGAAAATCTTTACAAATGCAGGTGAGCATTTTTCCGGAAAAACTTTGGTCGAAAATTTTTTTATTTATTTTTTCACTCTAATTGTTTAAATAATGAAAATGCAGAAAAATGTTCGAATCAAAAATTGTAGGCAATGCATTTACCTACAAAATTTATCTGAAAAGTTTTCTGATATCTTTATTAGTTTTTGAAATATACCAAATATTCCTAAGAGTATTTTTAAACATCATCAATTTTCAAGTTTTTAATTTTAAGATAGAAAACGAACAATGACATGTAGAAAAAATTATTTCATATGAAATTTGCTACAAATTGAGGTATCTACAAGTGCGTAAAAAATTTTTTTTTCAATAATTTTTTAATGAATTATCACCGATTTTCCACATAAATCTCTCCTAAAAAATCGTTTTTGTTCACTAATTTTCCATACTAAACATTGAGAAATTAAACAACTTAATTATCTAACATTGTGTACTTAAAAGATAATGATTTAATCTAAAAAATTTATTTGAAACTTTTTTTTTGTAACTAGATTTTCCGAAAAGATACGTACGATTTTACAAATGCTCCCGATGAAATAAGCAAGTTTCAAAAGTTTCATTTGTGGTTTCGATTAGTATTTATGCCGATAAATATTTTTTATTTGTAAGGTATTGTTGTTGATTAATTTGTTCAGAATATCCCGGGCTTTTTTTATCATTGAATTTGCTTTTCATGAAAATTCTAGCAATTTTCCACGCAAACCTCCTATAACTATCATATTTTTGTCCAATATTTTCAATCAAAAAATTATAAAAGTTAAAAATATAATTATTTAATGGGCTAAGTATTGAAGACCATGATATAAGTGAATAAATAGGTTTGAAAATTTTTCACTTTTTACATTTTCTTAAAGGTCACGCGATATTTTCCAAAAGCAAGCGTTACTGCTCATAGTCTTTCGGGAGTTTTATACTTCAGGTTCAGAAATTCATTGTGAATAATTGATGATTTTACGACGTAGTTTAATGAGTTAATATGTATAGACAAAAAATGTTTACTAAAAATTTGATTTGTTCTGCTTCTACACAGAGTAAGAGCATGCGCGTTGGCTCACAAACCGACGGCGCGTAGAAGCAGCTGCCAACGGCTTTGTTACCTGTTCTTTCCCCTTCATTGTATACACCTCTCTCTTTCATACCTGAGGCATTTATATCGCAATCACTTCTATATACCGTTATTATTAAACTGGCAAAGATCTGAATAACATAATGAGCACTAAAAAAAGTTATGTTAAGTTTTCTAAAAGACACCTGATTTTAGTACTTATTGTAAATCATTGTCTATTATTTAAAAAATTTAATATATACAGAAAATCTGTATAATAGTTTTGAATGTATATACTTCAGAGTATTTATAGTTAAAGTTTCATTGAAATATATTAATTTCGAAAAAAGATATAATCAAATGAAGTTTGGAAAAAACAAGAAAAATTAAGCATGTAAAAAAAAGAGATTTTAAAAAAGCATTTATTTAAAAATTAAAACATCGATCGCTTTGTTTTTGTAACAATAATATTCCATGATCATTTGAAATCTTAAATCCAAAAGGAATTTTCGCTGTGACAATATAATTAATTAAATAGGAACTATAATTGTTTATTGACTTTTTACTACTCGTTTTTTTATAAATAAATGGAGTTTAGAGTTAGAACATTCATTTTTTCAAACTTGAAAGTATTTTTAATCAAAAGCTCAGATTTTTCTCTACATTTTAGATTGGTTTATTTTTTTTTTCAATGCATTACAACCTCCGAATAATTAACTTTTAAATCGGGCCATTAATAAATTCGGCTCACGGAACGTTCGCGCGCACCGACGAATTGACCTTCGCTGAAATCAATTTATCTCGTAAACTTTGCAATTTACAGAAAAACTTTTCAGACATATTTTGTACATCAATGCACCAGCTACAAAGTTCTATTTTGACATTTTTCCGTGTGTTTAATATTTAAACAATTAGAGTGGAAAAACAAAAAAAAAAAATTCACTCGACAATTTTCCGGAAAATTGCTTACCTATTTTTGTAAAGATTCTTTTATATTAAGCACAATCCTTTTGAATACTTAAATTCGAAATTTCTAGAGGTTTTCCTTTTTGTGAAGCTATATGTGTACTTTGACCACGCTAATAACTGATCAGAGATTCGTAAAGTTTTCATAACTACCAAAAGATCATTCCATATTTTCGTGTCTTCTAGTTAATTGATGTCACTTGCAATTGAAGACAATGCTTCAGAAATATTCAAATTACCACTTTGCAAAGCATTAATAGCATTGGCGCGTGCAGCCCATCTAGTTTCCGAAAGAGACTTCAGGACTCTATTTGCATCTAAATGCCCTGTCAAAATTTTCCATCGTGTTGTCGAAACCGAGAAAAAATTGAACAATTTTTGTGCAAATTGAAAGAATGTTACTGCTTCAGTAACACACTCAACAGCCTGAACTATGAAAGTAAGTTGGTTAACGTGGGACAGATCTGGCGTAGAATCTACGCTAATAGAGTAGTACTTTTCTAATTTAAGTTCTTTGACAATGGTTTTCAAAACTTGCTATCCCATTAAGTTGATAAATTTATTACAAATATTTGCCGATAAATATGATGTACTTCCTTTTCCACGATTTCCGCAGTTTTGTATGTGATTAGCAAGAAAAGGATCAAATTCACTAACCAGTTCTAAGCATCCCAAATAATTCCCATTATTTTGTGATCCTAATGTCTCATTATAAACACGAAAAGCAAGACCTCTTGAAGCCAAAAATTTCACTACTGCAACCAATCCTCCTAAGCACATTCTTCCAATAGTTAATTTCTGTATTATATTGGGACAGCAACTCAGTATCAATTCGTCCAGTCGTTTTCATTCTTGCAACATAATTCATCATAAATTCCCTGTGCTGTAAACTGTTCTCATGCTGTATCAATAAGTTACTTACATGCTTCCAATCTTTATATCCATTAGGAGAACTTAAATTTTGCCCAGTGCCAGTAGTAGTATTAAATAGACGGCAGCAATAACAGTATACAGATTTCTTTGCTGGTGAATAAAGGAGCCATTTTCTTTATCCACTCACCATTCGTCAATTTACGAATAAAAATATTTTTAGTCAAGTATCTAGATTTCGTCTTACCATTTGAATCTGGAAAACTTGTAAAAGTTTCGGAGAAGTCACTATTTATATTTTGGAAAAACTCTGGCCCTTTTCGAATCCAAATATCACGGACTTCTTCCGGTAAAATGTCGTCACAGTAAGTACCAGGGTCAGGAGACACATAACATTCTCTATGCTTGCAGTTATTAATTCACAGTAGCTTGAAGTCGATGGTTCAGCATCTAATGTGTGTTTGTCATTTTCATCACACGTAATCTCTTTTTCCTGGTGACATTCAGAGGTACTTGTGTCTTGCGGTGATGAGAATGAATGATCCTTCCGCTTATTTGTTTCTTCAACCGTAAAAAACGTAGTGAGCTTTGGAAGTTTTTCCGTTATTTCTTTTTGAGCTATAATTTTTTTTTGTGAACCACTTAAATATGTTTTTATTGACATAATGAAATAATGTTTAAACAAACAAATCAAAACTTCTGTTTATCTCAATCAATTTTGAATATCAAACAAAACTAAATAACGCACTCATTCCTATCAGACTGAAAGTTCAATAAATCATTCGGGGATTCCCCCAACGATAAACAATGTCGACCTTTATGTTAGGCCTTGTTCAAACGGTGCAGCCTGACTTTGTAAGCGGAGTGATTACGTGAGTGATCGCTAGATGGTGTACTTAGTAAATTAGGTAGGATGCGTCCGAAAATATTATTAATTAGTACAGTAGGAATAGGCGCAGTCATCGATATAATGGCGTAGTATATGCCATGTAAATACCTTCTGATAAGATTACTGATTTGTGAAAAAAGTGTAATGTGCCCGACAAAAATGTTTTGAGACTAAATGTGTGAGAGAAATTGTCGGTCCTTCGGGGCCCCTTGAGAATGGGGGCCCTGGGCACGGGCCCCGTGTGCCCTTATGGTGAAGACGGTATTGGCGGAAACACATTATTGAAATCCGACCAAACGCGACTAGTGTTGAATAGAATCAAATCCTAGTATTTTCTACGACCAGAATCACACTATGAACACCCGACGCCATGTGATAAAGACTCATGTTTCCTGTCCAATCGAGTATCAACACGTTTTGTCGCGTCGCGTTTCAATAATGTACTCCCGCTTCGCGGTCGGATTATTTAGTCAGTGTTGCCAACTCGAAATTTGTCTTGGAGATAGATATGATTTCAGAAGTTTGAAAAGTAGGTAGATCTACCACCCATTTTTTAAAATTTTTCTAGAGACCTCACAATAATAATATGATACACATAAGTAATTAATGTTTCTATTGGGCAACAAATATTTCATCTCTTAGGTAATATGGAGTTATGTCCAAAGTAACCGATTTTGATAAAATTTTTGATTCTTGCTTATTTTGGGTTGAAAAAGCCGAATATAAACTCAGATTTTGTCGCTTCTTCACCTTTTTATTCCAAAAAATTAAGGCTCTTGCACCGTTTTATTAAACGTCGTTTAACTAATATTGGATTATGCGAGGTTTAAGACGGCTTGAACGCCGTTTATATTATAATAATTATTTAATAATATACGGCGCAAGAGTCTAATAACCTATTTTAACCTCACTAACCTAACCTGCGAGTCCAAGAAATTATCAAATTCATGAAATAGATAAACTTTATATTGAAAAAGACGATTCTTATTAATGCGTGCGTGCAGCGCGCAATTCAAATTTCGAATAGGCATAAGGGAACGTACCCAAACTACGTGACCTATTTTTTACAATATTTTAATTTTTCCTGTAATTTTCTTACTGCATCCTGGCTTTTACGATGTAATCAGTTAATTCATATTATTATGACAGAAAGAAATGGACAAGCTCTGTCAAAGATGACACCTGCCCACATGGAATCCATATAAAAAACGCAAAAAATAATGTAGTAAGATATTATTCTCGTAAGTAATATCATAAGGGCATCTAATTTTTCCGAAAAAAATCGAAAAAACACGTTGCTGAGTAATATTTTAACAAGAAGCATGAGTACTGGTGGCAACAAGAATCCGAGTCGATGACGAGGATTTTTGCACCTGCACGAATGCTTTTTGTTAAAAAATTAACTGATTACATCATAAAAGTCAGGATGTGGTAAAAAAATTACGAGAAATATGGTATTTTAGAGAGCTTTATACAAAGTAATAATAGTTGTGTTATTGCATATGAGTTATATTTCAATAGCTATCCAGATCCAGAAAGAAGACAACCTTATGAAGCTGTTTTGAAGAGATTAAAAATAAATCTAATTAATTGCGGATCATTCAACAAGCCAAGACCAAAAAATTAGATATGTACATCTAATTTTATAAGACATAGACAACTATGAAAAAATAATAAAAATTACAATAAAACTCATGTTCTTTATGGTTGATATAAATTACATATCTTTATAACATTCTGAACTGCTTTATGCATATATACAATATGAATATTTGAAATGGAATTCAAAGTCTATAAAATTTTGTCATTAGTCCAGTCAATGATCATTTTCTCATGCATTTATCCAATACAGCATCGATTTTCATAAAAGTTTGGATTTAGGTTCTAGTTACCATCTTTTTCAAAGATGGGGGTTGCTTTTTCCCTGGGTGTGGATATCCCCATTTCATTGAAAATGAGTGCGGAAATCGATAAATTGACTAATTCTAAGCAATATACATTTTATCGAAAAACCTGTAGAAAGCGAAATTATAGCTTATAAAAAAATGAAAAAATCGTGTATTCATAATGTATGCAGACCCAATACAAACGGAATTATTGCTTGTTGATGGTTGATTGGTATTTTCAATTTCCAAAATCGAAAGTTTGTACGTACAATAACCAAAAACAAATGCATTTTTCCGGGAAAACTCATAGAACTTTTTTTTTAAAGTCCGTTGAACAAACCTTTATTTTTTTTTCATTAAAAGTTCCTTGCATCAAAACTAAGCGAGTTATGAAGAGAATAATGTCGATTCCTATTTCTTTGTTGGAAAAAAATAGTGAAAATCTCACCTTCTGTTCCACCACATTTGAAAAAAATCGTTGTCACTTTACAATTCACTTTATTCATGTTCATATAATACGTTCTGACTGTTTTACCAGTTTGAAATACTTGTTTTTGAAAAAAATTGAGCTTGAAGAGAGAAAATCATTTTCGTAATTTAGCGAAAAATGACTTTTTCTTCAGAATAACTCAAAAACTATTAATGATACGCAAAATTTTCATAGTACAAAATTGTAGGTTTTTGTTTTGAAAATGTTGGCGTTTTATTTTTTGATTAAGATATGGCCATTTAAAGTTTGCGTGTGTTGGCGCAAGGTACCTTTTTTGAGCTCTGAAGAAAACTATTTAAATAGGCTTATAGCTCCTAAAAAAACCTACAAAATGCTTTTTTGAAGGACTTGATTGCTTAAAAACTAAGCGAGTTATGGGGAAAAAACCAAAAGCACTTTTTTGTAGAAATAAGAATATGTATATTAGTATATTTATGAATACACACAGTGAGTATATTTTAGGCCAAGTTGAACTTTCACTTAGGTATATATATATATATATATATATATATATATATATATATATATATATATATATATATATATATATATATATATATATATATATATATATATATATATATATATATATATATATATATATATATATATATATATATATATATATATCTATATATATAAGTAGAAACGCGCCACCCAGAGCCATTAAATTTGATTGATGGTGACAGCTCAAGGTCATAAATCATGGCCGGTCTATTGTTCCTATTGTTTGGGTGCAGGTGTGCGATCTATTGTTATGCCAGATGTTCCTATTGTTTGGGCCGGTCTATTGTTCCTATTGTTCGAGGGCAGGTGTTAGAGGCAGGACCGTATTAACTAATGATTGAGGGTAGTGAGAATTGAATTTTTCTTCAAATTTAGACCAAAATTCGTAAATCGTATGAAATCCGGCCCTGACATTCGACGTGGATAATATTTCTAAGAAAACACACAAAAGGTTGACGCGAATATCTCTTAACAAAAGAAACCCATCGCTGAGTTATTCAACGTGGGTGGTCTGGTCTTTACAAAATCGTGTGATTTCATAGAATTCCTGCGCGCCAGTGGTGGGGGTAGTTTCTATATTAACCTTAACAAACTCGGAAGAGTTTAGTTTACTTCTTTTATAGTTGTTGAACAGTTTCATTGTGCATAATGTCGAATATGTTTGCCGGTTTTTTAAGATCCCTGTCTCTGGACATGATCATGAATATGTTTAAGCAGGGGCAATTCAGAACAACTGAATTACTAGATAGCGTAATTGATATTGTTAATGAAAAAGTTGTTCTGGACAACTCATCAATAAATCTAGATGAGTATAATGAACTATGCCTGGCCGCTCGCCCTGAATTGGTAAGTATTAATATATTACTTACTTTCGTATTTTTTGACTCTATTTTTGCAGATGTCTTCACAAGTTAATTTACCTGTGCCGTCGACATCAGGATATTTTAATATGGTACGTTTTAATTTTATTATTTATAAATATCAGATTATATTAAATGTTTAATATTATTACAGTATGATCAACACCAAGGATTTCCAGAATATACGGACGCCTTGCTAGAGAACCAGGTTCGTTGAAATATTTTTATTGAAATTTTCGTATTTTTTGACTCTATTTTTTTGTAGATGTCTTCGCAAGGGAATTTACCTGTGCCGTCGAACTCAGGATATTTTAATATGGTACGTTAATTTTATTATTTGTAAATATCAGATTATATTTTGAAACAATACTGAATGTTTAATATTATTACAGTATGATCCATACCAAGGATTACCCGGATATTCACAGTTAGAGAACCAGGTTCGTTGAATTATTTTTATTGAAATTTTCGTATTTTTTGACTCTATTTTTGCAGATGTCTTCGCAAGGGAATTTACCTGCGCAGCCGTCGACATCAGGATATTTTAATATGGTACGTTCTTAATTTATTATTTATAAATATCAGATTATATTAAATGTTTAATATTATTACAGTACGATCCACACCATGCATTACCCGAATATACTAACGCCTTGTTAGAGAACCAGGTTCGTTGAAATATTTTTTATTGTATTTTTCGTATTTTTTGACTCTATTTTTTGCAGATGTCTTCGCAAGGGAATTTACCTACGCAGTCGTCATCAGGATATTTTAATATGGTACGTTAAATTTATTATTTGTAAATATCAGATTATATTAAATGTTTAATATTATTACAGTACGATCCACACCATGCATTACCCGAATACACTAACACACTGCTAGAGAACCAGGTTCGTTGAAATATTTTTTATTGTATTTTTCGTATTTTCTGACTCTATTTTTTGCAGATGTCTTCGCAAGAGAATATAGTCGCCCAACCGTCGACATCTGGATATATTCATATGGTACGTTAAATTTATTATTTGTAAATAACAGATTATATTTTGAAAAATACTGAATGTTGAATATTATTTCAGGCGCCGCTACACGAAACAGGCTCTGGATTACCCGGATATTCACAGTTAGAGAAACAGGTTCGTTGAAATATTTTATTTATTGAATCTTGCTAATAACATATTTTCCAGCCTTCCTTAGATGTCAGCCGTAACTACATAAACCTCGTCAGTACCAGTTCCAAATTTTATAAAAAATTTAATTCTACTGGTCGGGGGATACATTTCACCATAAACGACGATCAAGTTGGAGATAACCCCAATGAATGGCTAGAGGTAAGAATATTTTTCAATAATCTATATACATTTGCATAATTTTGTTTTATTTTCAGAACGTAATTAAGGAACTGTTACGGAGAGGTTTAGAAGATTGTGCCCCAGGCGATTATGTCGGTCTAAAGATCGATAATGCCAATATACCTGAACGGCCAATCGGTATTTCTCTAAGGAAGGCTGAGCAATACGATGCGGCGGTTGTTATGGATGTGTTAACGAAAGTTTTACAGAGTAATGAAAGCTTTTTCACTAAAGACTTGTTAACACTATCCATAACAAGAATTTCTCTACCGAGTGGAAGCGGACGCATCAAGTTAACAGGTGAGGCATCTGAAGACTATTGTTCCGTAAAAAAATATAGTTTCATAATTACACCATATGCAAACGATAATATGTGTTTTGCTAGGGCATTAGTTCTAGCAATTGTTTTCAAAACAGAGGGGCCTAAACAAGTAGAACTAATGCTCAGAACTAAAGATATATTAGATAATAGAGCGCTTATACTATGCGGTAATGTAGGCATTGACAGATATACAGCTTGCAATTATGAGCATATTGATTTATTTCAAAATTATTTAGTGAATTATTCAATTATCGTTTATAATTCGCGGGACGGATCCACTACCTGTTACGAGGGGCCGCGTGACCATAAACGAGCAACTTTAAATTTATATTTAGAGAACGGTCATTATAACGTTATTAAATCGTTGACGGGTGCCTTTTCAACACATTTCTTTTGTGAATTGTGTAGAAAGGGGTACTCTAAGTTTATGAGGCATGCAGACTGTCCGTTCAGGTGCCCTTGTTGCCACACGTTGCCATTATGCGAGGAACAGGTAGATTCCATTGTATGCGATGCTTGTAACCGCGATTTTAGAGGTAGAATTTGTTTCGAGAATCATAAAAAGTCTTTATGCTCACAATTGAAGAGGTGTCTATCATGTCATAAATCTGTTTGGAAGAGTAAAAGGGTACACAAATGCGGTTATATATACTGCTCAACTTGCGGTTGTGAAAAACCAATTAGACATGATTGTTTCATGAGAGTCTGTCCAAACATTCAGAAAAATAAAAAGTTTGTTTATATATTTTACGATTTCGAATGCACACAAGACACCCCTAATGAAAAAGGTCATTTCGAGCATTTACCTAATTTGTGCGTTGCACAGAATATTTGTAATGTATGTCTGAATAACGATGATATATCGCAAAGTTGTCAAACGTGCGGGGCACGTCAGCATATATTTAAAGAAAACCCCGTGGAAGAATTTCTAAAGTATGTATCGTCGTCATTCAGAAAACAACATTTTCTGTATAGCGCACAACAGTAAGGGTAACGATAGTTTGTTTGTTTTAAGGGCTATTATGAAGAATGTCAAAGCATGGAATCCTAAAATTATAAGTAACGGTACCAAATTAATGTCGATAAAATGTAATAACATTAAATTTATAGATTCGTTAAATTTCATGCCTTTACCTCTATCGAAACTGCCTGCAACTTTTGGATTTGAAGGAGTCAAAGGATATTTCCCCCATTTTTTCAATACATCAGCAAATCAAAATTATACCGGTCCTCTTCCAAATTACGAATTTTATGCACCTGACGCGATGAACACTGCTGACCGCGAAAAATTTTTTGTTTGGTATAATGAAATGGTAAATTCAAATTTTATTTTTAATATGGAAACAGAAATACAAAAATATTGTGTTTCAGATGTGGATATTTTGAGAAAAGCTTGTTTGAAATTCAGAGATACTTTTATATCGTCCACAGATTTAGATCCCTTTTTAGAAAGTATTACAATAGCTGGTGCATGTAATCAAGTATATAGACGGAAATTCCTCAAAAAGAATACCATAGGCATAATACCCCCTAAGGGTTATAGAATGAAAGATAATTCATCTATGGGAGCTTTGAAATGGCTGTTGTATATGCAGGGTGTTTTGAATACCAATATACAGCATGCAGGTTCGGGTAGAGAAATGAGATTACCTGAAGGAATTTTGGTTGATGGCTATATAGAATCCACAAAAACTGTTCTTGAGTATAACGGGTGCTATTTCCACGGGTGTAGAAAGTGTTTTAAACACACCACTATTGAGTTAGGTCGCGATAACAAAAAGAAAGAACAAATGTTTCAAAAATATGAATCTACAATAGCCAAACAACGTAAAATTCGTTCACTTGGGTATAATCTCATTACTATATGGGAATTTGAATTTAACGAGTTTTTGAAAAGTAATCCGGGTATGAAAGCTAATTTGGACAGACACTATGAACAATATAAAAATCCCTTGAACCCCCGGGACGCATTTTTTGGAGGTAGAACTAACGCTGTTAGGTTACATCACAGCGTCAATACTGATGAGAATGAAGAAATTCATTATTATGATGTTTGTTCGCTGTACCCCTTTGTAAATAAATATAAAAAATGTCCTATTGGACATCCCAAGGTCCATATAGGTGACGAATGTTTAGATATAGATTTGAATAAGGTAGAAGGTCTTGTAAAGTGTTTAGTTTTACCTCCACAAAACCTGTATCATCCCGTGCTTCCCTACAGATGTAACGGTAAACTTATGTTTCCACTGTGTCGTACGTGCGTTGAAAATCTCCAGCAAGACGAGTGTCTTCATACGGACGAAGAACGCTCGTTTATCGGAACGTATGTTGCTGATGAGTTACGCAAGGCAATCGAACTAAATTATACAGTAATAAAAATATTTGAAGTTTGGGAGTACGAAGTTACGCAATATAATACGGAAAGTAAAGAGGGTGGGTTATTCACAGAATATGTTAATCAATTTTTGAAATTAAAGCAGGAAAATAGCGGTTGGCCATCTAATTGTTGTAACGAACAGGATAAAATTAATTATATAGAAGAATATTTTCAAAGGGAGGGGATAAAATTAGATAAAGATAATATTGCGAAAAATTTGGGTTTCAGATATCTTGCTAAATTAATGCTAAACAGTTTTTGGGGTAAATTCGGTCAGAGGGAAAATCTACCCCAAACTTCAATTATTATGAATCCTGAAGAACTTTTCAAACTAATTGTAGATCCCGCGAAAAAAGGCAAATCCATTTTATTCATAGATGACGAGTCTATTGTAGTAAATTGGGATTATGTCGACGAAGCTATTTCACCGTTGAAAACTGTGAATGTAGCGATTGCCGGGTACACAACAGCAAGTGCGAGGCTCGTGTTGTATGAATATTTGGAGAAATTGGGGCAAAGGGTTATTTATTTTGACACAGATAGTATTTTTGTTACAAAGAAACCGGGTGAATGGTTACCTGAAACTGGAGATTTTTTGGGCATGATGACCAATGAGTTGGAATCATACGGTAAAAATGCCTACATTACAGATTTCATAAGTTCAGGCCCTAAATCATATAGTTTTAAAGTGTTCTGCCCTGACACAAAACAGACAAAGACTGTTTGTAAAGTTAAGGGTATCACGCTCAATTATAAGAATGCACAACTGATTAATTTTGAGACTATGAAATCTCTAGTATTGGGTGAGGCGCATAGTATAACCACTCTTAATGATAGGAAGATTGTACGCTATCGAAATTATCAGATAGTATCGAAACCAGAATCTAAAAAATATTCTGTACAATTTAATAAGAGACGACGATTACCGGAGAGTTTCGATAGCGTACCGTATGGTTTTAAGTTTTGAGATATATTGTGTAAATAAAATTTTATATAGAAAGTTATTTAATTTTAATAAATATTTATTCTGTACATTTTTTTTGAAATAGTAGTTCTAGTCATGTAATGTATTGTTATACGTTTAATTCTCTTAAAAAGAGTAGTCATGAATATTGTTTATTGTTACGTTTATTCATTTTTAAATCAATTAAAAGAGTAGTTATGATTTTTTATTGTTACATTTATATATTTTGTAATTGAAAGAGTAGTTATGAATTGATGTTTATTTATACTGTTTTTGTTTATTATATATATTTTTATACAATGTTGAATAGAATCAAATGAAATTATACATTTTGTTTTTGTTTATTATATATTTTTATACAATGTTGAATAGAATTTATACATAAATTCGATGGACGATGAATCAACTCTGTGGTAGTTCATATTTATATTAAAAAAATTAAATAATAAGAAAATAACTTGTCTAAAAACCACAAAATGAAAATAACTTTTTATTCGACTAGTTTCGCCTGTTACAGCATTATCAAGACTGAATACATAATTGCAAAGACATCGCTTGAAAATATATAAGTATTTC
Organism: Cynegetis impunctata; assembly: GCA_030704885.1. NCBI lineage: Eukaryota > Metazoa > Arthropoda > Insecta > Coleoptera > Coccinellidae > Cynegetis > Cynegetis impunctata. The sequence goes on from JARQZK010000056.1 coordinate 479,501, forward strand.
GGTTCGGTACCTGGGGGTGGTAAAATGTAATCGATGGGTCCAAGTTATAAGAGATTTAACAGTGGGGAGTGGTTTAATTCTAACTGGTCATTAAGAAGAATGTAATTATGGAATTTTTGGATCTTGTTTATTTCCATGGCTTCCAGGAAGTTCATTATCATGCCTTTATCACAGTAATGAAGAATTCAGGTCTTCCTATGGGTTCTCCCCTCAGCCCGTTATTAGCAGACATATTCATGGACAACATGGAAACCACAATATTAGAATCAGATCTATCTAAAAAACATATTATTTTTTGGTACCGCTATGTGGATGATATCTTGGTTGGATTCAATGGGACAGACCGACATATTAAATTATACCTAACATATCTAAATTCAATACATGATAAGATCAAGTTCACAGTAGAAACAGAACAAAATAATTCGTTAAATTTTCTCGACCTAACAATATCGAAACAACAGGATAAATTTTCATATAGAATATTCAGGAAACCTACTTTCTCAGACGCCATCATAAGTTATAATTCTTTCAGTCCAATTAGCCATCGACTCGCGGCTCTTAACTCAATGATTCACAGGGCTTTTTCGGTTCCTTTATCAAAACAAGACCTTATGGTAGAAATTGACGTGATTCGCGCGATAGGTATTAACAATGATTTTCCACTAAAAATAATAAATAGTTTAATTTCGAAAAAAGAGAAACATTTTATCAATTTGAAATTATATGGACCATACTGCAATAACAAAAATGTACAAAAGTTTGTGAGCATCCCTTATACGCACATCCCCTCTTCAAAGATCATTCAATTCTTTAAAAATAATAATTTGAATACTGCTTTTTCGAGTCACAGCAGATTAGATAGAATGATTTTTAATAACAAAATGTCAAAAGTCGATCCAATGAAGAGAACAGGAATTTATAGAATGGACTGTGAAGAATGTAATTCAACATATATAGGTCAGACCGGGAGATGTTTTGAAACCAGGCTAAAAGAACATCTAAAAAACGGACAATCAGCATTTAGGGAACATCTAGAGTCAAAAAAACATAACATCTCATCCTCTTTCAAACCAAAAATTCTTCATTACTGTGATAAAGGCATGATAATGAACTTCCTGGAAGCCATGGAAATAAACAAGATCCAAAAATCCCATAATTACATTCTTCTTAATGACCAGTTAGAATTAAACCACTCCCCACTGTTAAATCTCTGATAACTTGGACCCATCGATTACATTTTACCACCCCCAGGTACCGAACCGAAATACTTATATATTTTCAAGCGATGTCTTTGCAATTATGTATTCAGTCTTGATAATGCTGTAACAGGCGAAACTAGTCGAATAAAAAGTTATTTTCATTTTGTGGTTTTTAGACAAGTTATTTTCTTATTATTTAATTTTTTTAATATAAATATGAACTACCACAGAGTTGATTCATCGTCCATCGAATTTATTAATAATGCTAGTCGGGCATGTTTGATGAATCTATACTATAGATTACATATAAAGCAAAGAACAGCCGCGCAAAATATTTGGTTCAACAAACAATGTGTAAAAATGAGTTTAGTGCCTAATTATGTGAAAGTTAAATTCAACATCAATAATAGTTTAACCGAAAAACTGAAGAAGATGGTACAAAAACAGTGGATAAGAGAAGAAATTAATTCCTTACATAAAAAACGACATATCTGCAGATCCTACCTGAAACTTGTTCACACTAACCTTTTTCGCCATCTTCAAGCCATTGAGTTCGATATTTTAGATGATACAGTGAGAGAAAAAGTGAGTAAAATTATATACACTAAACGTCAATCTCAACAGAAGAAAATAAGTATATTGTCAGCGAAACAACAAAAACCAACCATTACACATGTGACACAACCAATTTACGACTTCTATCCAAGGTTCAAGAACCTTTCAAATACCAACTTTGATATAGAAGAAAATGAGATTTTGAATAAAGGTCCGAAATATTCACCCAATTTCACAAAAAACATGAGAAGGAAATCTTGGGAGTGCACTTGGAAGTTGCAATCCAACAAAATATAAAAATAATTGCACAGCCGAACACAGGTAAACATATTCTGGCAAATACCATAAGAAATGAAGCGACTGGAGAAAGGAAACACCGTGAATATAAAATCATTAAAAACATAAAAGAGAAAGTCAAAAATAACAACCTAGTACTAACCAAAGCCGACAAAGGAAACACTTTAGTATGTTTGAAGCAAGAAGAGTACATTGAAAAAATGGAAGAGGTCTTATCCAAATTAGATATTTCCCTTTTACAAAAAGATCCCACGACGTCCTTTTTAACTCAAATTAAATCGAACGTACAACAAGCGTCAGAATTGTTGGATTCCTTTTACCTAAAGAAAAAAGTTATTCCAATGAGTGCTGAACCTCCCGAATTATTCGGTCTTGTTAAAGTACACAAAGACGGCCTACCCATTAGACCAGTTGCCTCGTTTTCGAAAGCTCCTTCTTGTAAACTTTCAAAATTTCTCAACACAGCCTTCAAAGAACATACTCATTTCTCTCCAAAATATAGTGTGAAAAACTCATTAGAACTCATACAAAAATTAGAAAAAATCGATTTTGATAAAAATTTTAAATTAGTGTCCTTCGACGTCTCCAACATGTTTCCTAACATACCTACGGAAGAGTGTATACCTCTAATAAAAAACAACTTAGAAAAACAAAAAACTCTACCAGCAACAAAAACAGAATTCTCAACATTATTTAATGTTGTTTTGAGACAGAACTTTTTTAGATTCAAAAACAAAATATATTTACAGAATTCAGGTCTTCCTATGGGTTCTCCCCTCAGCCCGTTATTAGCAGACATATTCATGGACAACATGGAAACCACAATATTAGAATCAGATCTATCTAAAAACATATTATTTTTTGGTACCGCTATGTGGATGATATCTTGGTTGGATTCAATGGGACAGACCGACATATTAAATTATACCTAACATATCTAAATTCAATACATGATAAGATCAAGTTCACAGTAGAAACAGAACAAAATAATTCGTTAAATTTTCTCGACCTAACAATATCGAAACAACAGGATAAATTTTCATATAGAATATTCAGGAAACCTACTTTCTCAGACGCCATCATAAGTTATAATTCTTTCAGTCCAATTAGCCATCGACTCGCGGCTCTTAACTCAATGATTCACAGGGCTTTTTCGGTTCCTTTATCAAAACAAGACCTTATGGTAGAAATTGACGTGATTCGCGCGATAGGTATTAACAATGATTTTCCACTAAAAATAATAAATAGTTTAATTTCGAAAAAAGAGAAACATTTTATCAATTTGAAATTATATGGACCATACTGCAATAACAAAAATGTACAAAAGTTTGTGAGCATCCCTTATACGCACATCCCCTCTTCAAAGATCATTCAATTCTTTAAAAATAATAATTTGAATACTGCTTTTTCGAGTCACAGCAGATTAGATAGAATGATTTTTAATAACAAAATGTCAAAAGTCGATCCAATGAAGAGAACAGGAATTTATAGAATGGACTGTGAAGAATGTAATTCAACATATATAGGTCAGACCGGGAGATGTTTTGAAACCAGGCTAAAAGAACATCTAAAAAACGGACAATCAGCATTTAGGGAACATCTAGAGTCAAAAAAACATAACATCTCATCCTCTTTCAAACCAAAAATTCTTCATTACTGTGATAAAGGCATGATAATGAACTTCCTGGAAGCCATGGAAATAAACAAGATCCAAAAATCCCATAATTACATTCTTCTTAATGACCAGTTAGAATTAAACCACTCCCCACTGTTAAATCTCTGATAACTTGGACCCATCGATTACATTTTACCACCCCCAGGTACCGAACCGAAATACTTATATATTTTCAAGCGATGTCTTTGCAATTATGTATTCAGTCTTGATAATGCTGTAACAGGCGAAACTAGTCGAAAAAAAAGTTATTTTCATTTTGTGGTTTTTAGACAAGTTATTTTCTTATTATTTAATTTTTTTAATATAGAATTTATACATATATTTAAAAAGTTTTTTATTTTATACATTTTGTTTTTTTATTATATATATTTTCATACAGTGTTAAACGGAATCAAATAAAATTATACATATATATTTAAAAAGAGTTTTTTATTTTATACTTCAAAAAATAATACAATCTCGAGACAGTGTCATCATTTCTTTCTAATTCTACAGTGAAATATTCTAAAAAATCATGTAAGCAGTAACCATTCAACATGAAACATAAAAATAACAAACAATATTGGCCACACACTAAAGAATCAACACTCTGAAGAATAAACGAATTCATATTCCATATTTTAGAATTTCTCAATATGAATCTCTTGATTAATAATTTAGGTGATCTGCCGTAACTATCGAAATAAGTGCATGAACCATATTCGTCAATGTATAACGCCACCCAATGACTTCCAGGCATGTTTGAAGTATCCTCATTAATTATTATTGCAGATGGTTTACTAACAAAAATAGGTAACTGATCAATAGCATAAATCCCAACATGATTGGTTCGGGGAGCTATCACATCCAGTATTTGGGCCAATTCCAATGAATTCATTCTGATACCAATTTTTTAAATTGTACACGTTTCTCAGAGAGCACAAGTGTTCGTGTTTTTTATGTGAACCACAGTGTTTGCGTTGATATTTTTCGGCTAAATATTGGAGGGTCGGACAACCAAGGTTCTCCAAATCTTCGATTATAATGTTACGCGCGTGCGTTATTTCTGCTATAATATCCCTTTTCTCGGAACCTTTAACAAAAATTACTCCGTACTCGGTACACACACTGTCAATTAAATTATCAAATTCTGTATTTGACACAGAACCACCTTCCCAGCAGAGACCGTGATGATTATTTTCGAGCCATCTATTAGTTTTGCAGCATGATGTTGTTAAGGAATCCCAGTCACACACAGGTTTGAATAAACAATGTTGTACATCATTCTCATTTAACGAAAGGATAGCCAACTCTTTTACGACGAATTTTTTTTTAAAATAAAATCCTTGTATATCGATAAACACTGCAGTCATTTTTTAACTTCCGTAATCCACAACTACGTTACGATTTTTATCAATTTCGATGATATTATCAAACTCTGCATACAATATCAGATTAGTTACATCTAAAGCTTTATTATGAGCCAATAAAACTGTGGGTGATATTTTCACTCGCCGAACTAATAAACTGGCTTCGACGATTTCTATCTTTCCTTTCAGATTTGCGGCCGACATTAAACTAAAACTGTTTCTAGCTCTAACAAATTTGAGGCGTAGTTCCACACCACCCATTAAAAATTTTTCTTGATTGAAAAGGTCTCCATGTACTTTGCCTATTAAGTCAACTTCTTTACTTCCCTCCGTGAAATACTTTCTTTGATGAAAGCCTACATTGTCGGCACCCGTTGATTGCATTTTGAGAGGTGTATCGGGGTACCATAAACCCGCAGTAAGATGCGACTCTTTAGCGTTCGATCCATAACTCAAGAGAGTTTCAATGTACGATCTGTAACCATATGTATTATTCGGCGGTGATACCAATTTTTGGTTCAGATACACATCAACCTGGTTGAATATCGAGTGTAAAGTATTATTTACAGGTGCTATAATGTCTGTATCTTTAAGTTTTGAATTATCTTCTTTCATAATCCTCAAACGTATATATAGGAGAGTATGCGATAAATCAATATACTCGTCCGTTAACAACCACTGATGATAAATTCTAAAGGTGACTCATCGTTAAGAACTGAGATTGGTTTGAAGTGTATGTAGTGCGCCTTTTTCTATGCTCGTTGAAGTTGGTGGAATAGAAAATAAATCTAATTCAGATTTTACACATTCACACGAATTATTATGTAGATAAGCCATTTCAGCTGAAAATATCTTGTCTGATGCGTTTGGCTCGCGACTTGTCTCGTTTGATTGCGGGACTTGAATGCGCTTTTTCTTTTACGATTATCGTTTTTTATACCATCTCCACTCATAGATTTCATTTTTTTAACCATTTTATGGCCGATATTTTTAGTTGTCTCCTCGAACCTGTTTTTCAACGAATCTCTAATACGGTTTATCCGCAATTACATCATTCAAAAAGTCGCTACCACTCTTAAGTACTTCTTTACCGACGGCCTTTGTACCAGATTTGATTAGAGGAAATGCCATCCGCCGTAATCCTTTGAAAAAACTCCTAATCCATGCCCTTTCTGATAATATTGACCTCTGTATATCGACCCAATACCGCTCCCCGCCTGATGCATGTAATAATCGTGATAAGGGCAATTACCACCACCACTTAATGAACGCATAATTCAATATTAATAGTACCGTGTACTTGAAACGTTCAATGGCTAATAAAGATTTATATACATTATATACGTACTTATATACTAGAATAAAACAACTAGCAATTTATTTTTTCACCATTTTTTATTATACAAATATGTTTTGAATTATTACAAATCAATTCTCTTAAAATGTAATTTTAATACTAAGAAGTTCCATACATGAAAGGTATACTCTCTCCGGTTTCAGATCTTATGTCGATTTCGATGTTTTCAAATTCCCTTTTTAGTAGTGGTACATAATGAATGGAATCGAATATTTTGCTTTGGATGCACCATAAGTATAATTTGAATTATCGATGGGTACGTTTCTCATAATTTCGTAGAATAATCACCAACGTATTGTGGTTCAATAAGATCACAGTAAACAAACATCTGACTGGGTTAATCCTAGTAATACATTAGCAGGGTGAATACTCTGCTTGCTTTTGCACAAGTCCTGTTCAGGTTTGAATCCCAACTGCAAAGCTAATTTTGGTGTGAAAATGATAGGCACGTCAGTTTCGATCCGGTGAGATTAACCAGTACTTGTTTAGTAAGTTGATCGTAGGTAAATGTTATTTCCTTCTTGAATTCGGTGTTTTATTCAGTGCATTCACGATACTCTCGATATCATTATAAATATTAGGTTTTATCCGCGTTTTAGAACGGTTCTAATAACGGGAGTATTTTGTAATAAACCCTGTTTTGTTCACTAGTGATTGTTTGCAAGGAACAAGGATATTGAAACTCTGCTAATCCTACAGCCCAGTACCTTCTAAATGAATTGAACGGGTAATTGTGTAACGAAATGGGATGTTTTATTTTCGGGAAAATAAGACATTGAACTATTGCTCAGAAGCGTGACGTAAAAGTCGTCAGTAATTTTTTTAAAACTTCGCTCTCGGCAACCCAGCTAGAGAATTTTTCGGGATAACCAACCCACGATACGTACAATTCGCGTCTGCCATTCCTCACTCTCTTTTTCAGTATTTTATCTATTTTGAAAAATATCGTTTTCACTATAATTGATTTTCTGTATTTCAGGTTCATAAAAAATTCCTTCAATCATTTCACCCATTAAAATCGCAAATTTTGTAAACAACAGGGGTTCTTTCGACAACTTGCGCAATTTTGAATACTTCAACAAGTCCAGTTATTTTCGTAACCTTTCTCGAAAATATGTTTGTATTTTGAGATACGCACATAATCACCCTTCTTGTATTTTGGTTTCTTAGTTTTTGTTTCTCATACTCCCCATGGTATTTTTATATACTTGTAGAATATTATCGGCATTAACATCCTCGGAAGCCATTTTTATAGTTCTATGAGTGCTCTTGTTATAAGAAGCGACGAAGATCGTTTAAAACATCTATATAACGGTTGTGAATTTGCATAAGTAAAATATTTGAACATTTTCGATTTAATTGTTCTGTTAAACCGCTCGATCACTGCTGCTTTAACCTGAGGATTCGTAGCAACGAAATGATTGATATTATATTGTTTCCACACGCGCATGTTTTTATAAATTTTCCTAAAAACTCTTTACCTGCATCAGTTTTATATTTATTGGAATTCTATCGGACTCTGTGAAAATATCAATGAAACTTTCAGCAACGTTTTAGCTGATTTTGATGTTCAACGGTTAACCCATGCATATTTACTGAAAACATCTATAACAGTCAGTAAATATTGATACCCGTCATTGAATTCGGCTAATGATTTTCAAATCTACCAAATCAGCCTCGAATAAGTCAATCAATATTATTCACTTTGTACTTATTCATAGGAAAATTTTTTCTGACATTTTTATGAAGCGTGTATGTTTCCTGCCCCTGTAACCATTCTTCGATATCCCATTGATGTGAATTTTCCACGTAAACTTTTTTGCAGCTTGTGAACGCCTGCGAAACTCGAAGGATGTTTAACATCATAATAAAGAGAATTCATGATTAATTATGGATATACATAGGAATCCCACACAAGTTTTTTCTTTTTCCTACGTGTATTATTAGGAGTTGAAGTATCTGTAATTTTATCTGCGTCAAAGTGTACCGACTCATCTATTTCTTTGGAGGGTTTTATTTCAAGCGATCTATAGGTTGTCTCTTCTTCGTCAACTCTCCTCTTGCTCTTTATTAGTGTTGTAATAATTTGATTTCGTAAAATTGTCGAGTGTTTTGCTCAATAGCATTGTAGGACTTGTCTAAGCCCTCATTCCGATCTATATTCTCGCAGTATCTGTTTGTATTTTACGTTACCTATTAGTTCTTAAGGGAAATATTAATATTCTTTAAAGCGTCAACATAATGTTGCCATTCATACGCTTCAGCTTGTTTTACGAGGTTCTAACCGTGTCATTTACCAGATCGATAATATTCGCTCCGTGTAACAATTTCCATTTATAGTAACTAACACCTGTTTTATCCCAAGTTATCAAATCTGTATTTTTCAGCAATATTTATCAAACAATTTCGCTTTATTGTGTAACGTTTTAGGAACAGTCTGCAATACATCATCTACGATGGCATCTTTCGAATTGTAGATGTATTGTTTTCAGTAATTATAGTATCTTTAAAGGATTTCTATCTGCCTGCGTAAAATGTAAATATCTTTGAAGCACTTGCTGGTATTTTTTCCATTTTCTCCTCGTCGGGTATATCACAATTCAATATAACAATCATCTCACTATCTAAACTGTGACGCGGGCTCCGAAGGTTTGCTGTTATTTTCATTCTGCTAAATATTTCATGATCGATAAACAACCATTTTCTTTGTGTGGTCCATAGTTATATTTTATATTACGAGAATAAAGCTTGAAGCGCCCCCGTTAGTAAAGGAGTTAATATCAGAGGTAGTAAAGCACCGCCTCTCTGAAGTAATATTTTCTTCTTCTGTTTGAAATTACGTTCTACTGTTAAATTTCTCAATGTTTTTTTATGTTTTCGAAATTTTGATTTCTGCGCAGTGTTCAAAGGGACGTTACCTCGCAGAATATTATGAACGCATTCACTAATACTATTTATAACGGCTGTATCAGCGTTTTTCAAAACTGCCTTACGTTGTTTAGGTGACGAGTTCGCTAGATACCGAAGCACCTCTTTTTTAGATTTGATCTGATGACTCTTCTTCATCTAATGAGTAAATATTATTCGAAGATATACTATTTATTCCCTACTTAGTTTGATAGATAATACAAGGTTGTACGTTAGGAAGTATAATCGTACGAACACGAAAATATTCAGGTGTTGATTGTTTCAAATCTAGCAGAATGTATCCGTGAGGTTTAGACGTTGCATCATTATAAGCTTCCTGAATGAATTTTGTATTATTCAGGATAAAGTTGAACGGGCCAAATGCATTATTTGAGCTTTATCTCGAGGGTTTTTGAAATATACTATATAGTTTGCGTTCAAAGAAATATCTCTCTGACCTCTACCCTGATGAAATAAATTTTGCGTTATGAAAATTACGCTTAAATTTCTGTGATGGCATCCTTTTGTAAATATATTCACAATTTCTTTATTTGTCTCAGTCATCATATCATCTATTACGATTAAACTATTCTGACAACCATCATAATCTTTCAAACACGGTAGACCTTGTTTATATTTTATATGAAAAGTTTTTTCCTCTTCAAAAGTTGGTTGCCATTCATCGTAATAATATACGATATTAACTATTGGTTTATCACACATGTAACTTAGGTTTTCTAAAAATTTATAGGTGAACACTGTTTTCCCCGAGAATGAGGGACCAGCTATAATGCAAGTAAAGGGGTGTTTAAATTTCAATTCCATTTTTATGGATAATTTAGTGTTTCGACCTAGCAAGTTTGTAATGAACTGAGTAAATTTTCTGATTAAGTTTATTTTTATATAATACATTTAATCATATTTATATACAATAATATAACTACCAGCTTACATCATCCAATACAATATTCTCAATATTTCACAAGTAATTCATACATATAGGGTGAGTCATTGTAACTCAATTTTATGAATTCAGCACAAGTTTGTATATCGATTACACGTAAATGTTGCTTACACATTTCAGTGAGAATGGGCGAGATAATCAATTGTGCAATACCTGGTAAAAATCACACGATTTTGTAAAGACCAGACCACCCACGTTGAATAACTCAGCGATGGGTTTCTTTTGTTAAGAGATATTCGCGTCAACCTTTTGTGTGTTTTCTTAGAAATATTATCCACGTCGAATGTCAGGGCCGGATTTCATACGATTTACGAATTTTGGTCTAAATTTGAAGAAAAATTCAATTCTCACGACCCTCAATCATTAGTTAATACGGTCCTGCCTCTAACACCTGCCCTCGAACAATAGGAACAATAGACCGGCCCAAACAATAGGAACATCTGGCATAACAATAGATCGCACACCTGCACCCAAACAATAGGAACAATAGACCGGCCATGATTTGTGACCTTGAGCTGTCACCATCAATCAAATTTAATGGCTCTGGGTGGCGCGTTTCTACTTATATATATATATATATATATATATATATATATATATATATATATATATATATATATATATATATATATATATATATAATCTTTTGATAATTATTAGCAATAACAGGCTGGTTGAATCTTAAAAAACTATATATATATATTCATTCGAATTGTTGTTGCCTGTGAACTATTTCTAATCTTTTGATCATTATTAGCAACAACAGGCTTGTTGAATCTCAAAAAACTCGATTTTATTAAAAAGTTAAAGACAACAATCAAATATTTTAAACCTATTTTGTACATTACGTGGGTGAAGGTTTCTGTGGTTCCCTTCCCATCTAATATCAACGGATCTGTCTGTTGATCAGTGGCGTAACTACCGGTGTTCCATGTGTTCAAAGAACACAGGCCCCCGAGCTTTGGGGGCCTCCAAAGCTCGGGGACCTTCAAGGTTGGGGCCTGGGAAATTTTAGAAAGCTGCACAAATTAAGAATGATTTTAGGAAATGAAATAAGATCTGATGTAAACGAAATTATTTTACTATTATGTATTAGTGGTCTTTTTATAAGCTGACGACACAGGTATGCGATTTTAAAAAAAGCCGCCATTAAGTAATGCCATCTGCCTCGCCCAACTTTTTTTTGCCTGAAATATATAAGATGATGTTTCAGACACAATTTCAGGCCAACGACTGTCTTTTGAGGAGTGCTTTAAAAATGATTTGAAAACAATGAATTCTGCTACGCAAATTCTTGATTTCATTCTCAAAAAATTACTCATCGAGCAGTAGTTTTTCTGAAATTGTTACAGCATGTTGTCTGCTTCTCACCATCCCAATTACCGTCGCAAAAGCAGAAAGATCATTTTCAAAATGAAAGATAATATAAAATTATCTTCGCAATACAATGGGACAAAAACGATTGAGCTCTCTGGCGCTAATTTCAATCGAGAATAATATAGCGAAAAAGATGGGATGTACAAAACTTGGTAAAAGCATTGGCGAATGCAAAAAGTCGAATAAGATCTTTTTAAATGTTATCAAACCTCTAATGTGACTGTCAGCTGTAAATAAACTTACGTTCTACGCTCAAAAATGTCGTTTTCTAGGAAGTAAGGAGGGGGCCCCTACCGCCACCGAACACAAGTTTTTCTGACGTAGTTACGCCACTGCTGTTGATATTGGACTAAATAGCACGTAATTAATAACTGAAAACGGCCACAGCCGCAATGAGAAATTTTTGAAAACACGATAAATAGTACCCTATTCTTTGACTTTTCAAAATCAAAATAATTTGAACCTATTTCGAACATTACGTGGTTAAAAAAAAGGTTTCTGTGATTTCTCTCACCATCTAATAATAACAGATTTGAATGTTAATATTGGACTGAATAGCACGTAATAAATAACAAAGAATGGCCACAGCCGAAAAAAATTTTTAGTGAGACATAGTAGTCTTTCTATTCAAATTTTTTCAAATCAATAAATGTCAAAGAAATTTCCATTTTTTCAAAAGTTTTGATAAAGCCACGAATGACGTGGCGAAACGTCAACTTTTTAATAAAATCGAGTTTTTTGAGATTCAACAAGCCTGTTATTGCTAATAATTATCAAAAGATTATATATATATATATATATATATATATATATATATATATATATATATATATATATATATATATATATATATATATATATATATATATATATATATATATATATATATATATATATATATAGTTTCCCCCGAAAAAACCATACCACAGCCAACCTTCCATTTGAAAAAATACATTTCTAGTCCACAACTCGAAATTGCACTTTTTTTCAGATTTAAAAAAGCCACTGTTTTATACAGAAAAAAGTCCCTAAAGAATGTAAAAGTTATTATCTGGTAACTTCACAAAAAACCATGAATATAATCTACTAAAACAAAAGTCTTATTTTCTTTTATTCACATTTATCTTTCATCTCAATCATCTTCAACGAACACGTTGTGAGAGGACATTGACTATGTGACAAAAACCTAACCCCTACCCCCGCCCCTGTGACCAATCGTAGTATTTTGAAAACCCACCTCCCCCCTGAACTGGTCACGTAGTTTGGGTATGTTCCCTAAAAGGTAAATAAGATGTCAGAGCATGAAGTAATGTCTTCTCTCTATTTATTTATTATTTTAATGAACCTGTTGAGGGATTAGGTAAATAATCATAGAAAGTTAGATTGATGAAAAAAAATTTAAAGGCATTAGTATCATTTTTCAAAAATTTGAAAAGTTGGTAGATTTTTTGTCCAAGGTGGTAGGTAGGAGTTAGATACTAAAAGTTGGTAGATCTACCTAAAAGTAGGTAGTGTTGGTAACACTCAGTCAAACTGACACTCTTTGTAATTATGCAACAAGTTATCGGATGTATAACCTGATTATTTTGAAGTACTTATAGTATTACTACTGAAAATGGAGTTTCTTTTCCAAAAACTCCAAAAATGGATTCTTGCTTATTTTGGACTGAAAAAGCCGAATAATGAATTCAGATTTTTGATTTCTCACCATTAAATAGATATATTTTATGTTGAAAAACACTATTTTTATCAATTTAAAATTTATCTAATCCATGAATTGGATACTTTCTTGAACTCGGAGGTTAGGTTAGTGTGGTTGGAATAGGTTAGGTTAGCTTAATTTTGTGAGGAAGAGACAAAATCTGAGTTCATATTTTCCAGGCCAAAGTGAGCCAGAATCCGAAATTTTATCAAAATTCGGTGTTTTTGTACAAAATTCCATAATTACCCCTATTTTTAACTGATCATTCTGTGATTGTTTATCTGTAACAATATAAGTATTTTATTGTTAGTAAATGTCCTTGACAAAATTGCTAGTTCAGTTTTGGAACGAAGTATCCTTATAACACGTTACACTCCAGGCACTTGGGGCTAATGAAAGCTAGGCTTGAAAATGTAGGAGAGTAAGTAATACTTTTAAGTTAAGCTGTATTCGTACCTATGTGATTACTGTTATGTGTTTTGAAAGGCGATCCTTTCAATGCGGGCGGCATGTTTATTTACTTAAAGTTAAATTTGATTATTTATCATATAATACGTATTTTTCCAAGTGGATAGTTGATTATAATTTGTTTAAATAAACCACCATCTATTCGAATAATAATCAGTGATTGGAATGAATATTCAAAGTATAGAAATTTCTAAACATTTTATTTTTTGTCATACACAAAATTAGCGATATCAACATCAAGTTTTCCAATAGAAACTCAGAGCCTTTGTTACAATTTAATTTCGATTAACTGGATTTAAGAATTAACAATGATATAGCAAATTTTAATCGCAAACATATGTGTCCATATAATACTAATCATTATTAAGTTTGAATGTACAGATTACGTTTATATTATTACAATAAATAGGTCTGCAGGGCAGTAGGCTCTTGCAATTTTGAGCTGAGTGATTCATTCAATTAGTTTATTTTATGAGAGAAAAAAATCACGGGGCTTCCCTGGGGATTTACAATTTCAAAATCAAAAATTCTATTTGCACATGTAAGTACTGTTTTGAGCTTATATTTGCTTTTTTTGTGATTATTCCTCAGTATCTTGTCTGTTTTTTTTATTTTCTGTGTTGTTAACACTCGCATGGTCAATCGCGTCATTTTGGCGAAATTCTGTAATTATCACCGTCAGTTATCTATAAATCTGATTTTGAAATGTTTTTACGGTGATTAATCCTCCTCGGTGTAATTTTTAAAAATTTTTTATAACCTTTATGTCTTTTACTTCTTTATTCTATTTTTTATGACCTGGCAACTTAGGCCATGTTGTCAAGCTCAAGTATTACAGTAGAGATGCTCATAACTAGGGTTGCCATCACCCAAATTGACGACACCGGACAAAAATTTTAAAAACCCCGGACATTTGGGTGAAATTTAGGTTTTTCCCCGGACACCCTGTAAAAATATTTTTTTCGAATAAAATAAAACATCGTTTTCATTTTGATTTTTTTATTTATTCAAACTTCAAACCGCTTGTTTGCGATATGAACAAAACAACAAAAAACAAATAAAATACTAATATAACACAGTTTTCTCTTTTTGAGGTAATCTAAATTATTCATTAACTATAAATTAAAAGTAATCAACAAGTTTTAATTTCACCGAGATCAAGTTCTTTTTAATAATTTTACTTAACGTATTTTTCCGACTTGCCAATTTTCGCCAAAATGTCTTCCTTTTCCATCAGAAATTTGTAAAAGTCGGAGCAACTCAAGTCTTTAAAATTATTTTTATTTTGATCAGAGAAGAAACCGTCTCTGTATTCAGCAAGTTTCTCTCCTTCGTCCACTGCTGCGACACTAGCGAAAAAACTCTCTCCACATTCGCATTGTGAGCTGGTATACAAAAATAATATTTTGCAATTTTGAGCAGTTCAGAATATAAATGAGCATTAGGCGTTTTAAAAAATTTCAGCCACAACTGGTTTGCATTTAATAGCTTATCTCCGTCACTGAGACTCAAGCTAAAGCTTTTAAATTTGCCCATTCGTCAATTAACTTCGTGTCATCAATTTCTACATTAATATCATTGAGGAAAACAACTGTTTTTTCGACATCAGACCATGAAGTACAATCAGTGATGTTTGATAAAATCATCCAGTCAAATTTTTCTAAGTCTTTCATTGGTTTTTCCCACTTTTCTATGTAGGATTTAATTTCTCTGTAAAAGTTCATACAGTTTTCTTTGAACTCTATTTTTGTATTTTCATCTTGTTTGCTCAAAATAGTTTGAATCTTAATGGGCACAAAGTTTTCTTTTATTCTGTCTTCTAAAGTTTTATTCAAAGACGTCAATATGTTTCTGGTTTCAATAATTGAGTTATCACTTTTTTCTAACTTTTCGATCTTTCCGTGGAAAACGTACATAACTGAATGAATCAGAAACAAGTGTGCCTGTGATAGTGGATTTTCGAAAAACTTTTTAATTAAGACGGGTGGCTTATCTAGACTTTCAAAATAACTTTTCAGTGCATCAAACATTTTCAAAAATCGCTCGATGGCGGGAAAAAGGCTTAGCCATCGGGTTTTTGAGTATAATAAAAGTTGCTTGTATTCTGATTCAGCTGCTGTACAGAATTCCTTTAGTTCTTCTGTGCGAACTGTATAAATTGAGAAAAAGTTGTATATTTTCAATATCATCGTCTCTATGTCAACAGGAAGTAAGTCAAATCCATGGTGCACAGCGTTGTGCAGTATATGTGCAGAACATCCTATTCCAACAATGTTTGGATTAATTTTACTTTTCAGCTTGTAGAAGACATTATTTGTTCCTAATCTACTGCACCCGCCGAAGTTTGTGTTGCAGTTGTCGCCAGAAAACGCTATACACTTTGATAGAAGATCATGCTCCCGAAGTTGTTTCATGATAATCTCAACAATGGTATCAGATGTCTCATTTGCAGTAGATTCAATTTCAAGCAGCTTCGATGTAATGCCGTTTTTTTGTTTATCAAAATACTGAATGATTATGGGGAATAATTTTGTGCTGCCGTGATTACTAGCATCGGTAGATACGCTTATGAATGCAACATCTTTTATATCACTTTTGAGTTCAGCAATTGATAGAGGGCTCAACACATTATTTACAATAGCTGTAGCTTTTGTGCGACTACATGTCATGTTTTTGGCCGTATTTGACTCCGAAAACATTACTCGGTTAAGTGAATTACTACAATCTAAAGAATTGAATGACATGTGGTGATTAACTGTGTGGTAAGCCATCGCACCTTCGGCTGCTCTAATAACATTTTCTGGTAAGCTAGGTGTTTTTTCAAAGAATGCCGTAATGCTTGAATTACTTGCTTGGCCTTTCAAATTAGCTTCATGTTTTTCTGTGTTTAGGTGCTCTTTAATATCAGAAATACCTTTATTTGCAATAGATATGTGCGTAGAACAAATTGTGCACATTACTTCCCAGGCATATTTTCCTTTTTTTAACATAGGATATTTGCTTTCCAATTCGCTGTTGAACGTGCATTTACGCTTGGGCATTTTGATCTGAAAAGAAATATACTGTAATATACACACATTATATTCATATAAAGTTGTTTTTATTTAGTCAACATACTCTAAAAAGCTAAATTGTAATTGTAGTAGTAGTAGTTTTTTCTCAAATAAAAGACGTTTATTATTATTATTTGATGTAAACTTACGGAAATTGTTGTGCCGCAGTATCAAACTATCGTCAACCAACACGTTAACACCCGCGCACTTGCCTGCCTCCTGAGTCCGTACTGTGTGAGCGTGCTGCGTCCGCGTCCTGCGTGTCACTGTGATTGGCTGGAGTGATCGGGCGGTATCGGTCACCCACCGGGTAGGTGCGTTGTCGGCTGTTTGCAGTGCCGGATTTAGCTTGTAGGCGGCTTACGATTATAAATTAATTTTTAACTAAGATTTGTTTTCATTCAATGCTTATCTTTCAATTCATCGGAATTCCCCTGACGCAAAATTTGTCCGGGTTTTACCCGGACATATTTTGAAAACCCCCCCCGGACGCCCACTAAACTAGGACAAATCCGGGGAACCCCGGACTGATGGCAACCCTACTCATAACAAGCATCTGGACATTAGCTGAATTCTGCAACTATTCCATGTCCCTACCAGAGTATTCAAATTCACTAATAATTACTTATTTTACAACAAATTTCACTAATTCACTCATAACATATATCATCACACACGTGTTTGATTTAACCTCTAAATCTTTGGATTCAAAAGTTAAGCGTGTGCACCGTTTGACGCTTAACCGCTGAATCAACCTTTATGTCCTTCATATCAATATTGTCTATGATTGTGCAAAAAATCATTTCAATCGGACATTTAGGAAGAAGAAGGTACCTAAATTCGCGAGTCTAGTATTAAAAATATATTGTTTATTTTCATAACTAGAAAAATATAGGTATATTAATTACCATTTTATTAAAATTTCTTCTTCTTTCATTCAAGCATTCTCAAATTTTGTTGATTTATTTCATTGTTCCTGATATTTAATACATAAGTTTTATATAGCGAAAATGTTAGAAGAATAGTTGTATATAATATATATTCAATAAATGAATAAATTGTTTCCAAACAAATGTAATTTATTTGTAGTTAATAAATTCTTCTAACAGTCCTCAATTAAGTCGCGATGAATATTATTATGTATGATTTAGCCATATTTTAGTGGAAAAAAATTACGTGATATTTGTCGAGACCACCCCCTCCCCCACCTAGATTGAGTAAAATTTTGTTCTAGGGTGTATTCGCGTTGGACGCTTACACGCTTTAAGCGCTCACGCTTAGAAGCACAGATTATTGGCGTTCGTGTTGGCCTACTAGCGCTTAGAGACGCTCACGCTTTGGCTTTGAGCATTAAAGGTGAATGCCAGATCTTCTTTTTACGCTTAAGTAGGGAAAAGCCCGATAGTTCACGCAAATACTGTGCTTTAACATTTCCCTACAAATTTATTTATCGACAACAAAAGTTAAGTTATCTTATATATATATATATATATATATATATATATATATATATAATTATATATATATTTATATATATATATATATATATATTTATATATATATATATATATATATATATATATATATATATATATATATATATATATATATATATATATATATAAATTTGTCGAGATATACCTCCGTATTTTGATATATTGATTAAGACTTAATAAGGGGTTGAAACGGATAAATAATGGCCTAGTGTGTGTACTTCATTTATTTATGTCGATGTTTCGGTTACTGTTTATAACCTTCTGCAGGACACAAATAGTTGAGATTAAAAATAAAAGCGACATGTCTCAGAACAAACAATCTTCAGGAACATCTCTCTCTTAGCAAAACAATGTTTGAGCTGAAAAAGCGTTGGCAGAAGATATGTTAATTAATTATTTACAGGATATCCAAAAAATTTGGAAATATGTTAAGATAGTTCATGGAAAGCAACGTCACAGTCAAATATAAGGCTAAGTTGAAAGGGCCAATCAGGATATACAGAATATGCTAACTACATGGATGAACGATAACGATACGAAAGAATGGTCAGATGTTTTATCCTTTATTCAATTTGCCAAGAACACTACATACCACGAAGGAATAAGCCCAAGTACTTATGAAGCCATGTTTGGCGTTAAAGTAAAAAGACGCATAGCATCATCGTTTTTGCCTAGCGAACAAATCGCAAATATTAAAACCGAAGAACAACTCAAAGAAATTGCCAAAACTTTGGAAACCGAAGAACAGCTTAAAGAAACTGTTAATACGTCTGAAAAAATTTGAGTGGTGGTCAAACCGAAAATCATATTCCAAAGAAAAATATTGAAGATGACCTTCAATCTACTCTGTCTTCACATCAAGTTCTGAGTGAAAAACAGGAGCTAATTCCTATGAAAAGAGCGGCCGCGAAATCTTCAACTGCAAGTAACAAAAATATAACGAACCTTACAAAAAATTTTCTTCTGCTCAAATTAGTGATACTGTCCGAATATAAAGTCCCTGTCGTCGACCGTGGTCACAGTAGTTTAAGTTGTTGCAATAAATAAGATTCGAATCACACAAGTAAGTAAGTTTATTATTACTATTATTTTCTCTTCTTATTTAGAATGTACTGCATAATTAAGTAAGCTTTTAATTTCTATCATTATATTTTCTCATTTCGAATATACTATTTGTTTTAAGTTCTTGGTCACTCCTCTCAGAAAGACAGGCGATCACCCTTGTGATGTTTTATCTCGACTGAAATATGGAGAGGAAAATTTAAATCCCTGATATGTTCAACATTCGCCATAAGTGCATGGTGAATGTCGACATTTGCCGGTGTCAGTCGGAAATAAGGGTATTTGGCAAATATTTCGGACATCCACAGTAATATATATGTGTATATGTATATATATACAGGGTGTCGCACCGGGAACTGAATCGATCGATATTGAAGAAAGTACGGATCAGAAAATTTTGAAAATTTAGATGATTACTGATGTCGGTATGGCCAATCCAACCAAAATATTTACAAGCAGCTGGCACTTCCGCTTATACCGGAAGTCGATACCAACTTGCTTATTTCGAATGGAACACCCTATATATTTTAGAGTTTTCAAAAAGAACATAAAATTCTGAGTCGAAAATGTGAGACATACCTTATGCTTAAACCTAGCCGTTTCAGAGATATTTGACATTTTATAGAAAATTTGACAGGTGCAACGGTTTACAAGAACCGGTATAACTTTCTTCCTGTAAAAAATACTCATTTGCTTCTTCTCACATGAAGAAAACACGAAAAGAACTACGTTCTGCAACTAAAATTGATTCAATAATATCATACCAAGTGTTCCGTTTTTTGCGTTACATTTCGTCAACTTCGAACCGCGAAAACTTGTTTAAGTCAAATGGAACACCCTGTATTTTTTTACGTCAAGTTGTGTAAAATTGAATTCCCTTTGTTCTGATATTAGCATTGTGGGGGTTAAGGTTACAACTTTTTGAAATATTTGTGATTTTATTAGAAATTCATGAATATGATTACCATCTGAAGAAGGTGAAGTTCCACCGAAACGTGCGTCATGCGTTATTTCTTATAATAAATGTGTAAATTGTTATTTTTAACCATTGTTTTAATATGTTTATTAATTTACACCAAGTATCGGCCCAATCAATCCAAAATTCATGAATAGTTGTAATCATTTCATCAAAATAGCAATGATTAGAAACAATCAGTCATTATCTTATGTCAAAAATGCCAGCACGTTTAAATTAGACCCACGAAGACTTTTTAAATTTGCTTATTATTTATGGAGAGTGTAATAAAGTAATATCAAGAACTTGCAGCACATTTGCTACTCGATATTCAGAAAAACGGAATTTAACACTAACACTGTAACATTCGTATTAATCAAATTGAAGATATGGCATGAACTAAAATAGCAGAGATAAGATCAATTTGAAATATCATTTCATTTTAATTTAATAAATGCTCAAAATTCCGCCCTCGAACCTCGACACATTTTTCGCACCTACGGATTAGTTCCTCATGGGTAGCTCTTCTAATTGAATCCTGTGATATGTTTTGAAAGGCATGTCTTACTCTCTGCATACAATCTTCAATAGTTGTTAATGGACTCTCATAAACTTTATTTTTAATAGTTCCCCAAATAAAATAATCCAGAACTGATAAATCGGGCGAGCGAGGAGGCCATAAGGAAGGTCCATTATTGGCAATCCATTGATCATGGAAAATGTCATGTAAATAATTACTAATTAAATATGCGTTATGTGGGGGAGCACCGTCGTGCTGATAAAAAATGTTTCTATATTCGGCGAGAGGCAAATTTTCTAAATAGTTATTATTCAAATTTTGAGATATTCAGATATCTTTCACCTAAAAAAAAACAAAAATTCACCTATACATATTAGCAGAAGAGAAAATTTAATTTACCGTTTAAATTTTCCTGATAAAATTGTAATGCCACCACTCCATCATTTCTTATGGCACAGTAAACATTGAACTGCCAATTTTTCTGAAAGTTTCGCTCTTTGAACATATGGGGATTTGAGTCACTCCAATAATGCGAATTGTGTCTATTAAAAAGACCATTTTTGGTAAATTTGGCTTCATCTGTCCATATAATATTTCCTAAATAAGAATCGTCACCCTCAGACCTTATTAGAATAAACTCACAAAAATTCTGTCTTCTTAGGAAATCTGTTTCCTTTAATCCTTGAACCATATGGAATAAAAATGGATGAAACTTATGTTTTAATAAGATTCTGTGAATTGAATCTTTGCATAGTCCCGATTCCAGAGCAGCTTGTCTTAATGACATCCTTGGAAATGCATGAAAATATCCCAGAATGACTATTTCTATGTTTTCGTCATCAACAATAGGCTTTCTTCTTTGAATTTTTGCCTTGACAGAGCCATAATTTTCAAAATTTTCCAGTATGCGTTTTACAGTGTTTGGTGTCGGTTTCTGTCTTTCTGGATATCGAGTAGCAAATGTGCTGCAAGTTCTTGATATTACTTTATTACATTCTCCATAAATAATGGACAAATTTAAAAAGTCTTCGTGGGTATAATTTAAA
This sequence comes from Cynegetis impunctata, assembly GCA_030704885.1. Taxonomy (NCBI): domain Eukaryota; kingdom Metazoa; phylum Arthropoda; class Insecta; order Coleoptera; family Coccinellidae; genus Cynegetis; species Cynegetis impunctata. Next base: position 501,486 of record JARQZK010000056.1, read on the forward strand.
CGTGCTGGCATTTTTTGACATAAGATAATGGCTGATTGTTTCTAATCATGGCTATTTTGATGAAATGATTACAACAATTCATGAATTTCTAATAAAATCACAAATAATTCAAAAAGTTGTAAACTTAACCCCCACAGTGCTAATATCAGAACAAAGGGAATTCAATTTTACACAACTTGACGTAAAAAAATACAGGGTGTTCCATTTGACCTAAACAAGTTTTCGCGGTTTGAAGTTGACGAAATGTAACGCGAAAAACGGAACACTTGGTATGATATTATTGAATTAATTTCAGTTGTAGAACGTAGTTCTTCTTGTGTTCTTTTCATGTGACAAGAAGCAAATGAGTACCTTTTACAGGAAGAAAGTTATACCGGTTCTTGTAAACCGTTGCACCTGTCAAATTTTCTATAAAATGTCAAATATCTCTGAAACGGCTAGGTTTAGGCATAAGGTATGTTTCACATTTTCGACTCAGAATTTTATGTTCTTTTTGAAAACTCTAAAATATATAGGGTGTTCCATTTGAAATAAGCAAGTTGGTATCGACTTCCGGTATAAGCGGAAGTGCCAGCTGCTTGTAAATATTTTGGTTGGATTGGCCATACCGACATTAGTAATCATCTAAATTTTAAAAATTTTCTGATCCGTACTTTCTTCAATATCGATCGATTCAGTTCCCGGTGCGACACCCTGTATATATATATATATATATATATATATATATATATATATATATATATATATATATATATATATATATATATATATATATATATATATATATATATTGTTACGAATTCGGATTCGCTAGGATGATTTCCAATAACTAAGTTTGATTAATAAACAAATCAGTATTTATTTACAACAGTAATTTTAACAATAACCATACTTTTTTCAATAACTGTCACTACTTCAAAACACAGGCTTCCCGCTTCTTTTAACACTGTAATTACTTCAACGTTGATCGAATATTCCAGAACACAGAGTCGGCTCTAGCCATTTTCGTAACACTGCCCCCCTCTTAAGTTTGATCGTCCCGATCAAAATCTTCTGGTACACCTCCCCCGTGATACTTTGCTAGCCTATCTAAATGTACAACTTTAGGATTCGTCTTAGGAGTGCGTTGTATTCGGTACACAACATCATTTATCCTCTTTGTGACTTTATAGGCTCAATTTAGGTGATAACCCTTTCTTTCGCTGGGGATTGTATAACCATACTAAATCTCTGTTGAGTTCGACCTCAAATCATACCTGGTCTTCATTCTGTCAGTACTAGCATATATCTTATCCCGGACGTGCTCATGGATCTTTCTTAGGTGGAGTTTCAATTCATCTGCATAAGTCTTTACTTCCAATGGTGTATCTTCGGGAGTACCGAACAGCAAATCACATGGTAGAAGTAATTCTCTACCAAAGAGTATCTTTGCTGGAGTATGACCTGTGGAATCATGAACCGATCCTCTATAAGCCATCAAGAGTACTGGCAAATGTCTGTCCCAATCCTTTTGGTGATCAGCCACAACCTTCGACAACTATTGTTCCATGGTGCGATTGAATCTTTCCACCATTCCATCAGACTGTGAATGTAATGGAGTGGTTCTGGTCTTTCGGATGTTCAATATCTCCATCACTTTCTTGAAAACTTCGCTTTCGAAGTATTGTCCCTGATCTGAGTGCAATTCCAATGAAACTCCGTATCGGGATATGAACTGATCTACCAGTACACGTGCGACAGTGTCTGTCTCTTGGTTCGGAAGAGCATAGGCTTCAGGCCACTTGCTGAAGTAATCCATGAAGAATCTCCGTCTGATACCAAGTATTAAGATTTTCAGTGACCAAACTAAAGCACAGAGGGATTACTTACAACAATCAAACAGCGATTACAGGAAATTATAGCAAATGGCGATAGCACTAAAACTATCAAATTTATCAAAAATAAACCAACAATTGTGAAGAAAACAACAAATGAAGTGCAAAAAAACTATTAGACGTACCTAGTATACAATTTAACACTGATATCATATACTTAAACATTCAAAGTCTTTTAATGAACAAGGATCAGATTGAAGGAAGTTTGATTTGTTATAATCCCAAAATTATATTGGTAAGTGAGGCGAGAACAACGAAAGATATCGAACTTAATGAAGTCAAGATACTTAATGAAGTCAAGATAGATAATTATAACTGTATAAGATGTGACTCTGGAAGTAGGCACACTGGTGGCGTTTTGATATATGTTAAGAATAACGTTGAGTTCAAAATCTTCAAATCATTTGCTCTGGAGGGAAACTATTGGTGTAAAGTATTGAAAATTAGGCTTGGTATATCAAACTGGATGATTGGTTGTCTTTACTATTCTCCCTCATCATCTGATGCAACTTTCATAGATAAGTTTGAGGATATTTGTGATTCAATGTTTCTCAATAATGACAAAAGTATTTTAGTTGGTGATTTGAATTTGGATTACTCAGGTAACAATCATTTTTATGTTGAAAAAAATCAAAAATCTTATAGATATATATGGAATTAGTCAGTTGATTACAGATCCGACCAGGATAACAAATAATAGTAAAACCCTATTAGATTATGTTTTGTCAAACCAAAGAAATATTTCAGCGAAAGTACATGCAAGTCCTGCGATAACGGATCACTCAGTGATTTCTGTTAATATTTTCAATGAACAGTGATAAAAAAACAAAAAAATTCAGAAACTTTAATGGTGATAATTTGCTATCGATAAATATTGAACTTCTACAAGCAAATTGGTCACTTAATGCCATTGAGGTGAATTGGATATATAAAGAAATTTTCGAAACTGAAAATGTAATTAATACGATATCTCCATTTCAAGTTGTTAAATTTAAAAATAACTTGGCATGGTTCGACAGCTCTGTATTTAAAAAAACCAGGGAAAGAGATAGATGTTACAAGGAATTCAAGAATAGTGTTGGTATTGATAGAGAAAATAAATGGAAAATCTTTAAGAAACAAAGAAATGAAGTAGTTCCGTTATTGAAAAATAAAAAAACCGAATTTTACTATGAAAAAATAGACAGGTATAAGAACAATGCTACACAAATGTGGAAAACACTTAAAAAACTGGTTGATACAAATGTACGGGAGTTTCCCAACTGTATACAATTTCAAGGTGAGGATGAATTGATGATTATCCGCGATGATTCAGAAATGGCTAATAGTTTTAATGAATATTTTGTTGACAGTATTGTCAAAATCATAGAAGAACTGAATGGTGAGCAATCATGGTGTAATCTTAATCATAATTTGTGTCTCGAATTTTCAGAGTTCAAACCTTTAACACTTAGCGAACTGATAATGTAGTCTCTTCTCTGGATAATAAATGTAGCTTGCATGAGATCCTCAATGCTAAAATGTTGAAAAATGTTTTTGAATCTATTGGACATGTTATCTTAAATCTCATTAATACGTCACTTGAAAAATCAAAAATTCCGGAATTATTAAAAGTTAGCACTATTATTCCAATTGCCAAGATTTCTAACACAACACTTGTAAGTGAATTTAGACCTGTAAACACATTACCACCTATAGAAAACATTTTGGAAAATGTAGTTTATACTCAATTACTGGATCACATTGATCATAATGATATTTTGATTAATAATCAGTCCGGATTTCGTAAACAGCATTCTTGTGAGACAGCATTGCAGCTTTCTATAACTAAGTTTAAAAGTGCGATAGATGATGGTAAATATGTTGTAGCAGTTTTCTTGGATCTCAAAAGAGCCTTTGACACCATTGATCGTAATATACTATTGAAAAAATTGTTTCAATACGGAAGTACTAAAATGGTTTGAAAGCTACTTGCATGGTAGAAGGCAGAGAGTCAGAGTTAGGGATGCAACTTCAAGAGAAACTTGGGGTACCTCAGGGGAGTGTTTTAGGACCACTCCTCTTCATACTATATCTGAATGATATTGACCTTTTTGTGAATTGTGAGTTCATAAATTTATTTGCTGATGACACACTATTAGCTTGTAGTGATTCATGTCTAAATACTGCTTTACAAAAGATGAATAATGTTCTAATAAGTGTAAGTGAATATCTAATGATTAATAAGCTGAAACTCAATGTCGCAAAAACCAAGGCGATGATCGTGACAACTAAATACAAATATAGGTAGATAAATGTTGATGACATTGATATAAGGATTGATAACGAGCAAATTGAAATTGTAACAACTGTCAAGTATCTGGGCTTCCAACTAGATAATCTACTTACTTTCGATGCACACTTTATATATATTACTATGGATACAAGAATCAATGTGTACCGGTCAATCTTACTACCTCATTTTGATTACTGTGCAACTTTACTATACCCGTTCAATCTAAATAAAATGACACAGCTTCAAAAACAACAAAATAGAAGCATGAGGATTATTTTAAGCTGTAATCGCTATACCCCCATTTCATTAATGTTGAGTACATTGCATTGGCTACCAGTCTCTAAACGACTCTACTTCCTAACAATGATATTTATTTATAAAATAGTACATAATGAGGCACCTTCTTATTTTCGTGATTATGTTGATTTCAAACATGAGATTCACAATCATTTCACCCGTAATTTGAACAACATTAATGTGACAAGAGTCAAATTGTCAAACACGAGAAATTCATTGTTTTATAAAGGTATGGTAGAGTACAATGAGTTACCACATAATGTTAAAACTAGTGGCTCTTGTAAAAACTTCAGACACAAATTGTTGATACATATAAGGGAACTAAATTAGGACTATTTTTATTTGTAATGTTATTCTTGTTGTCCGGTTCGCTGTTCAATCTTGTGGGATTAATCGTTTCATTGTTACACTATTCCTTTTTTACGCTGTATTGTATTATAACTGTTTTTATAGTGAATTGTAATAATGTTATTCTTATTACTACAGATTAATAACCTACTTCACAGATCATTCACATAGGATGAATCCATACATTGTGATACATTATATTTTTTATTTTTGTTGTTATTTATATGTATATATATTAGAGATTTTGTATGTTAGGGAAACCTACTTAATAAATATTTCTTCTTCTGACAATCAGAATGAATTTATTTCCATCGTTAGATGTTGGAAAAGGCCAGGAAATATCAATAGCGATTCTCTCAAATGAAAGTTCTACATTGTATTTCTCCAATTTTCCATAAGTACTCTTTGAGGGACCCTTAGTGGCTGCACATGTTGGACATTTTCTGTACCAAGCTTCTACGTCATCTCGGCGGTAAACCCAATAAAATCTTTCCCTTATCCTTGCAATTGTCTTATTCAACCCAAAATGGGCCCCTGAGCTTCCACCGTGAATTTCCTGTAGAAAATCTTGCACTTTGCTGGTTGGTACCACTAAGAGGGTTTTGATTTCTTTACCATCCGGACTTTCCCATTTCCTCTTCAGTAACCCATTTTCAATAATTAAGGAATCCCATTGCGCCCACACTGCCTTCGTTTTAGCGCCCATTGTCGAAATATCCTTCCAGGTGGGTCTACGGTCGAGTCATTTCAATTCTCTTAGATGCTTTATTTCAGGATCTTGTTCCTGTGCCTCAAATAATTCTTCTGTCTTCCATCCCTGTTTCAAATCGATGGTAGTTCTCCTTAAATCGATTATTCCTTCTTTCATTTCAATTTTCTTGCAGTGGAGACATTCGTCTTTGCATGGTCGTCTGGATAAAGCATCAGCATTATTATGGATTTTTCCTCGTCGATGTTCTACTCTGCAATCATATTGTTGCAGTCTTTCTATCCATCTTTCCATTTGGCCCTCTGGAATTTTCATCTGCAATAACCATTTCAGTGCTGCATGATCAGTCCGAACCAAAAATCTCCTTCCATAAAGGTACTTATGAAAATGCTCTATGGATTTGATCAGACCTAACAATTCCTTTCGAGTAACGCAATAGTTTCTTTCTGATTTGTTGAAAGTTTTGCTGCAGTATTCGATTAGTCTTTCTTCGCCTCCTTGTACTTATGACAAAACAGACCCACTGCCCATATTACTAGCATCAGTATCTAGAATAAATAGTCCCGAAGTCTGTGGATACGACAAAATAGGGCTTGAGCAAAGTGCAGCTTTAAGTTGTCGAAAAGCTGCCTCACACTCTCTTGTCCATGTGAAGGCTTTATTTTCACTCAGTTTATGTAATGGTTTAGTTATATCAGCAAACTTATCTACAAATCTCCGATAATAGGTACATAGTCTTACAAAACTTTTAACCTCATGTTTGTCTTTCGGTCTTGGCCATTCTCTTACTGCTTCGACCTTATCCTCTGATGTATGTATTCCGGTAGATGATATTGTATGTCCTAGAAAATGTACCTGATTTTGAAATAGAAAAACATTTTTTATAATTCAATTTCAAATGAACTTTCCTAAATCTGCTGAAAATTTCTTTCATATTTTTCAAGTGGTATTCGAAGGATGCTCCCATAACCATCACATCATCTAGGTATACTAAACAGGTTTTCCAAGTTAATCCTTTCAGAACCAATTCCATGAGTCGTTCAAACGTTGCCGGTGCATTGCACAACCCAAAAGGTATAACATTGAATTGGTACAATCCATTTCCAGTTGAGAAGGCAGTTTTCTCTTTATCATCAGGGTGGATCTTTACTTGCCAGTATCCACTCTTTAGATCTAATGTCGAAAACCACTTTGACCCCGCCAGTGTTGTTGGTGTGTCATCTATTCTGGGTAGTGGATAGCTATCTTTCTTGGTAACATCATTAAGTTTCCGATAATCTTGTCGATAATGTGTCGATTCGGCGGGTATTTCCTTCGAGTTCTTGGTCTTCAAAGAGGTCGCTTTCTTCGTAGATAAATTTTCGAGCCAATTTTATCTGTTCTGATGATAAATGTTTCCATGGAGTCAACAATTTAGTGAACTCAACATACTTCATCTTAGTTTCCTGTATATCAGCTGGTTCATCACATCGAGCTATCCACGACACTGGTTCCAATGTAGTCACTGTTTTTCCTACTTCTATATTTAGCTGTTCGTTACTGATATTAGCTACTCTTACAGGGATGTTTCGTTTTGTCAGAGATAAAGTCCTAGCCGTTAAAAATGTACAGTCTAATTTAGGTTCGATAACACACCACCCAGGATCGTGTTCTGGTCTAACATAGATAATATGCTCTGAGCAACCAGGTATCTTATAGACTTGAATTGTTTTCAGACTCAATTGATTTTCATTGGAGCCATAGTTTGGAATGAATTCCTCATTTCCAATCTTTAAAATTCCAGTATTCTTCTCGTAGACTAATCCATATTTCTTCACAACGTCCATACCCAAAATAAAATCATCAGTAATGTCTGCTACAAGAACTTTGTGTGGAATCTGCAATCTTCCCCCAATTTACAATAAAATCTCAGCCTCTCCATGAATATAGCTCCTCTGACCAGTTGCTGTCTTCAGAGTTATATTGTACCTCATTGGAGTAATTTTAGATGTTGGTAATATATCAGGCCTAACCAAAGATACTTCAGCGCCAGTATCAACAATTTTCCTGAGATTGCCCCATTAACTGATAAGCTTCCACCTGTCATGACTCTAATGAAAACGGTCCTGGGAGCTTCTATTTCTCCAGTCAGAGTTTGCCCCTTTACTCTGACTGGTGGTAGTTCTCCTGATTACTCCTAGGTGCTGGTGAGGATGATCTTCCTCTGTTTCTGTTATCATCTCTGCCTCTGTTCATTCTGGAATGACATTCTCTACTAGTGTGTCCATATTTTCCCCACGAGTAACATTCACCTTAAAAGATACTGGGTTCTTTTCAAAAGAAGAAATAAGTTTGTCTAACCGTTCCAATATATCTACTCCAAGTGTTTTGTTTCTCTATTTCCACTTTTCGAGCTCTATGTGTTGCTCGGTTATCACAAGATGTAAGTATTGCTGTTTCAAATTCCAGAGCCCTCACTAAAGCATAATTTCCTGTTCTTGGCCTCAAAATTTTCAGATGTTGAATCAGATCGGTGCCTTTTAACCCATTAACAAAAGATTTGACACTTAATTGCTCAAGGATACCATCTGGAGCCATTGGGTAGGCTAAACGAGTCAACTTTTCTACTTCGGCCTGAAATTCTTGTAGTGATTCATTTGCCAATTGGTGCCCACCTTCTAATTGGGCCTGGTACAACATTTCTTTATGATCATCTCCCTATCTCAACTCTAGGGTTTTTATCAGAGTTATGTAATCTTCCTGCTCTTTTACTGACAATTTTTGTAACAGTTCTGCAGCTTCACCTCTGAGGGATAAAAACCAGTTCTACTGCTTTCATTTAATCTGTCCAACCATTAGCTTGGGCTGCTGCTTCAAACTGCCGTTTGAATATTGGCCAGGAAGAATCTCCATCAAAAGTTGATGGCTTTGGCACTTTCAGTCTGGGGACTTGATTTGACATTACTTTTAATTAATTTTTTTCAATTGTTGATATTCGCTTTTCTAAATCTTTCAATACCTGTGATTGATGTAATTGCTCCTCCAGGTCTTCCTTCACATTTACCTACTATTTCTTCAGTTATTTCACCTCACAATTTCTCATTATCCTCCTTCCTACGTCTGTCGAGGTCTTCCAGGATTTTCTGTAATCTTTGTAATTCTTGCTCTAGACGTTTCTGTTCATCTAGATTTTCTTGCTCTCGACGTTTCTGTTCATCTAGTTTTTCTTGCTCTCGATGTTTCTGTAAATCAAGTTTCTCTTGCTCTCGACGTTTCTGTTCATCTAGTTTTTCTTGCTCTGATGTTTCTGTTCATCTATTTTTTCTTGCTCTCGACGTTTCTGTTCATCTAGTTTTTCTTGCTCTCGACATTTCTTCTCTTCCAATTTCTCCCGTTGACGTTGTTCCTCTTGTTCGGCGAGTTTTTGCATTAGTTTTTCCATCATCGATTCCATTTTTCAGGTTATTGGCATCCTACACTTCTGACACCAGTTGTTACGAATTCGGATTCTCTAGGATGATATCCAATAAATAAGTTTGGTAAATATTTACATGAACGGCACACTTTTAAAATTACAAAAAATTTTGGTTACCTACTTACTAATTTTGGGCTGAAAACGACGAATCTGATTTCAGAAAATGTGGAAATAGTTGATATCCACAAACATTTCTAAGGAAATGTCAACATAATCGAAGTCGTGCAGTATTGCAGTAATACCAACCTAAAATAAGGATCTACGAAATAATTCTAATTTACATAAAATTTTCGTTGTACTCACTCATTTTGGGCAGAAATTGACGAAATTGAGACTGAAAGCAGAAAAAACTAAAGTTTTCAGTTTCATCCATTGTTACAGGAAATTGCCTTCTAATTCACTGAAATTACTGTTTCGTATATAGTAACATGGTAATTATTTCATCAATTACACTATCTAGCACAAAGAACTTGTTTTTTAGTATCCAACAGTTATTTTTGTAATAATCTTCACTTTAATCTATTAAACTTTACAAATATGCGTGCACGTTATAAAACTTTTTAAAAGAGCATGACATTATATCAGACGAACAAACATGCCCAAAATGCAACAAAGCGTGCAAGTTTTATCCGGATGATAATAGATTTAGGTGTTCAGGTAGTAGTTTGCAATCAACTGGCCATCAAAAGCGGACTCGAGTACAATGTGGATTTTCAATATCAGGTCGGAAAAATACTTCATTTGAAAACTCAAAATTATTGGTACCTGAAACTTGCCGATTTATTGCGTATTGGCTATTTTGTAGGTATAGGCAACGTGATTTTGAGCTTGAAATGCGATGGTCTAGTCGAACGGTTGTCGACTGGAAAATATTTTGCAGAGAAGTTTGTTTCTGTATAGTACATGAGAATTCAGAAAAATTAGTTGGTATCGGTAAAACTGTTGAAATAGACGAGGCAAAATTCGGAAAGACGAAGTACAATAGGGGTAGAGTCATTGACGGTCAATGGGTTTTTGGAGGGATTGAACGGGAAACAAATAAAATTTTCTTAATACCTTTGCTAGAAATAATTGAAGAATGGGCACTTCCAGGTACGAATATAATGTCAGATTGTTCGAAAGCGTATGATTGCTTGAATGAAGAAGGATTTATTCATCAGACTGTTAATCACAGTAAGAACTTTGTTGACCCAGACACAGGCGCTCACACAACACGTTGATCGAATGTAGGGGATGTCAGAGGCGGTGTCCCCAAATATGAGGAGCACTTCGTTTATTATTTGGCGGAATACTATTTTCATGAGCCTATTGTTTATAGAATTATTGTTTATTTTTCTCTTTATAGAACAAGTTTTATTTAGGAATTAATTTATATCAGTCCTTCTCTAACCTATTGTACTGACAATAATTATTTTCTATTATTCTATTAGGTAATAGAAAAACCTTTTTTTTAGGAAATGTATTTTTATTAATTCTCCATTCCAGAAATTACCGAATTATGGTTTCGTTTTTTTCAAATAGAAATATTGTCGCAGTTCTACTTCATTATCCATTGCCTTACTTTTTTTTATAACTCCCAATCTATTTCTAACTATTACCTACCTAATTCTTTCCTGGCAAAGTATAGCTCTCACCTCCTCGCGGTCTTTGCTGAATAGCTATTTCAAATAAAAATTCCTGAACTTTCATAATAATATGTATACATACGTAGTATTCAGCGCTATCCTCAAAATGTATTATAAAAATCACGAAAAAATGACGAATGAATTGGCATTTGAGACAACTAACAAAGAGGAACTAATTATTAATTTGCATGTATACTGTTTCAAATCGATAATAACATTTCTTAAAGATCAAAAATATTCAACTTATTGTAAACAATTCACGTATTCACGTAGTTGTTCAATATTCGTATAAATTAATCTTCATTGGCGGCGGAACATTTTCTTGGTAGTTACAAATAATCTTGGACCACAATACTGTATTTTCTTTGATGTTTCATTGTTCTAAGCGATATTTTTTGTTATAAAGCCAAATGAGCATTGCTAATCTAAATGCTATTTTCCACAGGGGATCTGCATTATTTATGCAATTACATCATTTTTGCGAGGTAGGATACGCCACTTCAATTCTGAGTCTAAAATCGAGTAGATCATCTGGAATGGCGCGTTAATTCGAAATCGACATAGTAAAAGTAGTTGTTTGAATTTGAAAGATACAAAGTATGGTTCCATAAGCGAATCACTGTGACTACATTCATTTTATAGAAAATATTGTCTATTGATTTTGTTCAAAAGTTTCCTTTGTGTTGAGAATCGGTAGTGTGAATGGACTTCTACTTGACAATTCAGTATTTCCTTCGTGAGTACGCAGGTGGACGCTTAATTGGAACTTCCGGATATGAATTGACTGATGGTGAATGACACTCTTTTCTGACTGTGCAAGGAAGTTTGTATGGAGGGTAGAAGTAAGGAGGACCAACTCAGTATATTAAAAAGTGTCCGCTGAAAGGGAGCAAATTAAGGCGGCGCCATAATAGCAAGTGTAAAAGATTTTAAAAACAGCGCCATAAATTATTAGAGTAGGATACTAAATTAAAAAGGAAAGCAAGTCTTCTTTTTGGATTTACAACAATAAATTAATAATAATAATAAAAAATTTATCTAAAAAGTTTATAAAAATCGAATCACTATCCACGTTAGTTTAGCTGTTTTATAGGTTATACTTACTAAATTACATTTGACTACGTAAATAGTTGACGTTTTATAAACTGCAATATTCTCAACTACACACTAGTGTAGTTGAGAATATTGCAGTTTATAAAACGTCAAATTATAGTTCACTAACCCACCAAAATAACGCTAGCGTAGCAAGAGGAAAGGATATGAAATTAGCAGTTGTAAACGGAGTGAAGTGTGCTGAGTTGGAAAATTTAATGTCTGTGATGACTAATCACAGACATTAAATTTTCCAACTCAGCACACTTCACTCCGTTTACAACTGCTAATTTCATATCCTTTCCTCTTGCTACGCTAGCGTTATTTTGGTGGGTTAGTGAACTATAATTTGCTGCTTATAGGTGGACACTTTTTCAACTTGTCCCCCATACAAGACGGTCCTCCTTACTTCTACCCTCCATAGAAGTTTGCTTTGATAAATTGCATTTTGGTATCTGCAAACCCGAAAGATTGGGGATCATATCAAGTAAACATTTTATTAGTAGTACCTTTGTGGTGAAGTTCACATTTTAAGTGTTGAGACTTTTTGAGAAAGAATCTACTAACCCAAATTGGGGATTTGTTCATACTTTGCTACAGGGAAAATTCCACTGGCCACATAACAACCACGTGAGTAAACCTTGGAAAAAGTTATACCAAAGCATGCTTGCTTACGCCTATTTTCTACTTCATTCAGGGCCTTCATTTCTACAATTCATCAGTACTTCAGTGCCTTAGTACCTTCATACTGCATTTCACTCACGCTATATTCGATCATTCATCTGTACTTCTTCTCTTCTCGCCTGCCTCCTATTTTGCTTAGCTATCAACTTCCAACCCATAGGGAGGCTTACAAACTGAATACCTTAAGCCCAGGTCGTTCGTCCAGAACAAATCACAGGATACCCATTGTGTTGAAAGAAGTGGGCAACTCACGAATTCGAGACAACTTTAGAGGACCATGGAAATGAAAAAGGATCCACAGATAAGTCATTTCATTGTTTCCTATTAAGTTGTTGAATAATAATTATTACTTAATTGCACTTTGGGACAGTAAGCATTTAAAACTTGTCTAATTAATAGTTGTTTTTCTTCAATTGTGAATTCCTTCTAAGCATACGTGTAAAACTAGCTATTAGCTACTTACCTACTACTTCTGAAGCATGAAAAATGATCATTTAATACAAATTTCAAGAATAATAACAAGGTTATTCCACGTCAAAAGTAAAATCGATTGCAAACGATGTCTTTTGATTTGGCTTACTTAAGGGAAGGTTTCTGCCATTTTTGCGAATTTCGAGGATTATTTTACGGTTTTTTCCATTTTTTCTCTTCTTCTTCGAGTATTCTGTGAATCTAATCACATATTTGGATCCTTGGAATATTTTACATCGAATATAGTTTTGTGAAACTTTTTTGAAAAACGTTTTTACGCGGTCTTGTACCTAAAAATAAGCGAAAATAATAAGTCGAAAAGTTAAAAAAAAATACCATACTGTCTCTTGGTTACGTTGCCTTGATAATTGAACCATCTAAATCGATCCCATAAATGAGACCAAATCCTTCAATTTGCGATCTTATAGAACCTTGTAGGACCAAAAACCGTATGGACAGAAGTCAGAAGTTAGTTACAGTGATTTGAAATGCCGGAAAATATATCCCTAGGTATGCAAATGGTAAAGGGGTAAAAATTGAAATTTGCGCTACTCACCGTAGAACGGCCATAAGTTAGGTTCTCAGGCCCCTATCAACATTTTTTAATAGTCAAATGAAAGATTTTGCTTTCTATAACTCCAATTTTACTATTATTTCCTTAAAAAAAAATCAAAATTTTGCATAAGATTAAACGAAACCGCCATAATTTACCGCAATTAGTAACGTCACAGTTTTGAGAGATATTTTTAAGATTTAGCATCTACCTGAAGACTTATAATACCGTCTTTTATGACACCGGAAAAAAAACTTTTTATTTGAGAACTGAAACATGTAGAAAATTGCCGAAAACCAAAGTTATACTGATGTTTTAATACGTAAATATCGTGAACTTTAATTTTTTGCATTCCTCATTTGTATATATATATAGTATATATATATATATATATATATATTATATATTGTATATATATATATATATATATATATATATATATATATATATATATATATATATATATATATATATATATATATATATACAGGGTGTCCCACGACGTTTTGACAGTCCAATTTCTCAAAAACTGTTCATATGACATTTATGAAATTTGGCAGATATGAACATTCGAAACAGATGTTTATATTTATTATAAAATGACTTCCGTTTTTCCTGTCATTTCGGGTCACGTGACCTAAACATAATTTTTTCAAATGGGACAATCGGTATAATATTACAATTTTTGATATATCATTCAAAAACAAATTCAACGGTATCACACTTGTCATCATTGTATTGTGCAGTAATGATAATAGGGGCAGTTAAATTAACATCTGTATAAATTATTTTATTAAAAAACGAAACATAGGCAATTAAAAAGAACAAGTAATTGAAAAATGTTCAAATTGATTGACCACATTCACACAATGTTCAAACCTTGTTAAAAGATTTCTTGTAAGTGCTGCTGTAATCATTTCGGGTGTTACGGTCCGACAAGCCTGTCTTATTTTATCCTTTAAATCATCTAAATCAATCGGGGATGTGACATAAACTCGACCTTTTAAGTAACCCCGGAGAAAGAAATTTAAGGATGTAATATCCGGAGAACGGGGTGGCCACAGAATCGCACCATTTCGACCAATCCATTTTTGAGGAAATGCGTTATCAAGATATTCTCTAACTGGCCCAAAAAAGTGAGGAGATGCTCCATCTTGCTGCCACCACATTGTTTACCTTTCATCAAAGGGAATTTCTTCGAGTAATTCTGGTAGAATATTTTGAAGAAAATCTAAGTATCTTTGCCCCGTTAATGTTCCTTCATAAATATAGGGACCAATCAACCGACCGTTAAATAAACCGCACCAAACATTGATTCCCCATATAGTTTGAAAATTGGTTTCGCCCATCCACTTTGGATTCTCCTGCGACCAATAATGACAATTATGGCGATTAACAATACCATTGTTATGAAATCTACTTTCATCACTCCATAATATTTTTTCTAAAAAAGAGGGGTCATCATTACTTCGTACTAAAATTTCAGCAATAAAATTGATTCTCCTTTCAGGATCTGCAGTAACTAATCCTTGTGTTAAATGTATTTTATAAGGATGGTATGTGTGATTTTTTAACACTCTTTGTATAGAACTTCTACTTATTTGTAATTCTTGTTCAAGAAATCGTATTTAAGTGTGTGGATTTACCTGAAGATAAGCCAAAATATTTAGGGGTCTTTTGACGAGGAACTTGATTTTTACCACTTGGAAAAGAACCAGTTCTCAGCTTTCGTTCGACATAGACAAAAGTATTTTTGCTTGGAGTTATTCTATGAGGAAAACGATTTCTGTACAAACCTTGAGCATGATTACTTATTATTACAGTGTCTTTACAAGATTATGACTAATAATTAATGACAGTTCTTGAATAAACTTCACCGAACAATAATGAATGAGAACCTATGTTGTTCCTACTATAGTTATTTGTTTCACAGCCACCTAAATTATTTAGTGCCAAATATTGCTTCAATAAATTTAGTAAAACTAAAAAGCCCTTATTATCATTACTACACAATTTGTTTTTGAATGCTATATCAAAAATTGTAATATTATACCGGTTGTCCCATTTGAAAAAATTATGTTTGGATCACGTGACCCGAAATGACAGGAAAAACGGAAGTCATTTTATGATAAATATAAACATCAGTTTCGACTGTTTATATCTGCCAAATTTCATAAATGTCATATGAACAGTTTTCGAGAAATTGGACTGTCAAAACGTCGTGGGACACCCTGTATATATATATATATATATATATATATATATATATATATATATATATATATATATATATATATATATAACGAATCAGAATTTGTGAAAACACTCACACAGGTCAATTTTTGATGACAGGGGGACATGATCTGGGATACAAAGCTTGTTTCTACTAGCAACCCCCTGGATAGGGTTGCAACCCCATCAGGAATTTGAATAGGGAAAGTGGGTAGTTTTGTAGCACAAATATATGCATTGATTCAAATTTGTATGAACCTGCAGTATAAAGTGAATATTCACAAAGTTACAGGGTGTTTTTTATGGAATTATGGTACCGATAAAACTGAAAAAAACAGAGATGTTCTAATTGATCGTAATTTGATTATTATTGAAAAAAAATTTTTTTTAGCACAGTTAAAATAGTAAGAATTTAACGCAAATACTCAAAGTGCTCGCCATTAGATTGCATGCAGCGATACAATCGTTCTTCAAAATTATTTCGTACATGCTGTAGCATTTCAGGAGTAATGTTTCGACATTCTGCCACAATTCGTGCTCTAAGGTCGTCTAAATCTGCAACTCTGGTTTTATTAACTTGTGATTTCAAGTAGCCCCAGAGAAAAAAATCTAGCGGTGTTAGATTTGGCGATCGCGCAGGCCACTCCACTGGGCTCCTTCGGCCTATCTAACGTCCAGGAAACCCAGCATTCTAAAAGGTTTTCATCTGCCTCCAAAGCTTCGGTGTTTAGAAGATCAATCACGTTTTCGAGAAAATACAGATACACATCGCCACTGAGATTTCCAGGAATGAACACAGGACCAATCAAGTGATCTCCCAAAATACCCATCCAGACGTTGAGTTTTTGTGGGTGCTGAGAATGTTGCTTCCTAAAGAGGTGAGTATTTTCATCGGACCAAAACCTACAATTATGTTTGTTGACGCTTCCGTTAAGGAAAAAGGTGCATTCATCCGAAAAGCACACGTTATACAAAAACACAGGATTCACTTCATGAACAAGTGTCATTTTATAAGGATGGAACTTAGCCAGCTTCAATATTCTGTGGACACTTCCCTTGAATATCCAGTTTCCTGTGACAACTTTCTAACACTTCCACATTGTTCCCGTTCAGCCATTAGTTGACCAATTACGGCGACTTGATCATTTTTACCCGTAATCGTAGGAGTGCGATTATGTTTTTCGTTTGCAACTGATCATGTTACTTCAAATTTATGTACCAACTGAATGATAAATGAATGATAAACATTTTTATCAGGATGTCGTTCATTAAAAATCCACGCAGTAGCGCTGCAGTAGCCCTAGCACATTCATTGTTCTGGAAATAAATTTTCAACATTTCCTTTCTCTCCTCCAGTGTGTAAACCATTTTATAATTTTTATTAAGAACTGATAAAACGCACCTCTAATAATTCTGCAAAACTGAAACGACATTTTGTGAAAACAATAATCTCTTTGCGTATGGCCTCGCAGTGCAGATTCTGATAAGCATGAAGAGAAAAAAGCATTTAACACTTCTGAATCACCTTATTGTTTGTTTTTGCTTCGTCTTGGAACAAAAGATAATCACGGTTTTATCGCTGCATGCAATCTAACGGTGAGGAATTTGAGAATTTGTGGTAAATTTTTACTACTACTGTTTGTTGAAAATATTTTTCTTCCAATAGAAATTATACGATCGTTTCATTCAGTTTTATCGGTACCATAATTCCATAAAAAACACCCTGTAACTTTGTGAATACTCACTTTATAAGAACACAAACTGAAAGTTCATACAAATTTGAATCCATGCATAAATTTGTGCTACAAAGCTACCCACTTTCCCTATTCAAATTCCTGATGGGGCTACAACCCTCTCCAGGGGGTTGCTAGTAGAAACAAGTTTTGTATTCCAGATCATGTCCCCTTGTCATCAAAAATCGATCTGTCTGAGTGTTTTCACAAATTCTGATTCGTTGTTGAGTTATTGAGGGTGGACTCTTTTAAATGAAACACCCTATATATATATATATATATATATATATATATATATATATATATATATATATATATATATATATATATATAAATATATATTCGAATTGTTGTTGCCTGTGAACTATTTCTAATCTCTTGATAATTATTAGCAATAACAGGCTTGTTGAATCTTAAAAAACTCGATTTTATTAAAAAATTGACGTTTCGCCACGACATTCGTGACTTTATCAAAACTTTTGAAAAAATTGAAATTTCTTTGACATTTATTGATTTGAAAAATTTGAATAGAAACAGACTACTGTTTCACTAAAATTTTTTTCGGCTGTGGCCGTTCTTTGTTATTTATTACGTGCTATTCAGTCCAATATTAACATTCAAATTTGTTATTATTAGATGGTAAGGGAAACCACAGAAACCTTTACCCACGTAATGTTCGAAATAGGTTCAAATTATTTTGATTTTGAAGAGTCAAAGAATAATAATAATAGGGTACTATTTATCTTTTTTTCAAAAATTTCTCATTGCGGCTGTGGCCGTCTTCAGTTATTAATTACGTGCTATTTAGTCCAATATCAACAGACAGGTCCGTTGATATTAGATGGGAAGGGAACCACAGAAACCTTCACCCACGTAATGTACAAAATAGGTTTAAAATATTTGATTGTTGTCTTTAAAAAGACATTACTTGTGATTTTGGAGATCACATGTTCTAAACTATACTTTCTTTCTAGAAAAATTGAAAATTCTAGATGTTTAGATTTTGTCTAAGAAGATGAGTTGTTGTGGTTAGAGTTTGTTTGTTGAATTATTTTGTTTTGATTTATATTGTTTCTTAGAAAAATTAAAGAATTAAATCTGCGTATATTGAACTCAAATGTTTGATATCTGTTCTATCATTTACGACTTCATTTAAATTTTTTTGAATATGTAACATTTCTAAAATTTCTCTGCGTTTTTGATCTTTTTCTATTTCTAAAATTTTTTTGCTATTAAAGTTGAAAGTATGATTCTCATTGTTTTTATGTTTTATTAGTGCTGTGGTTTGTGTTCTGGTATTTTTGTGTGCTTTTAATCTTTCTTCTAAATTTTGAAAAGTTTGTCCTATATATGATTTATTACAATTATTACAGGGTATACTATAAACAACATGAGATATTTGCAGAAGAGGTGTTTTACTTTTTAATTTAGAATATATTTGTTTAATTTGATTTTGTGCGGTGTGGGCTACTTTAATATCGTGTGGATTTAAAATTTGTGAAATTTTATTACTTAAATGAGGAATATATGGAAGAGGAATATATTTTTTGATAATATTTTCTTTTTTTGATGTTTCTAATGTGTTGTACAGTTTATGAATTCTATTTTTAGTGATTTTCTGTATAAGTTTTATTGGGTAATCGTTTTTTATGAGTAATTTATGGACATCTTGTAATGTTTCATGTCTGTGTGTAGGTGAAGTAAGTTTAAGTGCTTTGTCTATATATCCGATTATTAAACTCTTTTTTTGTGACAAGTGATGTGTACTGTTGTAGTTCAATGTTCTTTGTGAAAAAATTTCTTTTCTATGCCATTTTGTGATAATTTCATTGTTTTTATGTATGAGAGTAATATCAAGAAAATTTAATGTATTGTTCGTTTCTTTTTCTAGAGTAAATTGTAATTTTCTATTAAAGTCGTTGAATTTTTTGAGAATATCATCAATAAAATCTTCGGATGTTATTATAAGGCAATCATCAACATACCTTTTGAAAGTTATAATTCGTTCATTCGAATTATTTAATACATTTTCTTCTAAATATTGTAAAACTAATTGAGCTATAACACTGGTAATAGGACTTCCCATTGCTACACCATCAATTTGTTGGTAGAAGTTATTTTCATATTGAAAATAGTTTGTACCAAGAGCAAATTGAATTGCTTCTATAAAATCGGTTTTAGGAATATTTGTATAATTTTTGATAATATTCCATTTGTCATTAATTATTATTGGAACCAAAGAATTTGGAATATTGGTATAAAGAGAAACAACATCTAAAGAAAAAATTAGTAATTGTTAGGTATTTTCAAAGATTTAAGATGGTCTACTAGATCGAGAGAATTTTTGATATAATAAGGATTTTGATTTACTATATTTTTCAATATTGAAGAAAGAAATTTAGAGAGATTATATAGAGGTGATTGAATATAAGAGACGATAGGTCTTAATGGTATGTTTTCTTTATGTATTTTAGGAAGACCATAAAATTTAGGTGGAAGGCTGTTGTGTCGAATTAATTCTTTTGATTTTTGTGGAGAAATGAAATTTTTTTGTTGCCATGTTTGAAACAATTTGTTACTTTCATTTTGCAGAGTCTTAGTTAAATCTTTTTTAATTTGTTTATATGTAGAAGAATCACTAAGCATTGCAGAAATTTTTTGTTTGTATGTATTTGTTTCTAGTATAACTGTTTTGTTTCCTTTGTCTGATTTAGTGATTGTTAGTTGTGGATTAGATTTGATAAATTGTTTGGTTTGATATAAGTTTTTGATAGTTTGTGTATATAATAATATGTAATGTTTGTTTTTCATTTTTGTATTTATTGTGGTGAGTTTTTATAGTTTGTGCTACTTTTTGTCTAATGGAATTTTGATTTTCAGGATATAAATTTGAAATACCTTTTTCTATGTTAGCTATAATATTATTGATTGGTATTTGTTTGATATTATTAATTTCTATAGAGTGTTTGGGGTCTAAATTTAATGTTTCTTCGACGAAAAAAGGTAAAACAGTAGTAGTGGTATTAATTACATTATTTTCATGTGATGTTGCTTCTACTATTTGTTGTGGTGATTGGTTAGATATTAGTGGTTTCCCTTACCATCTAATAATAACAAATTTGAATGTTAATATTGGAATGAATAGCACGTAATAAATAACAAAGAACGGCCACAGCCGAAAAAAATTTTAGTGAAACAGTAGTCTGTTTCTATTCAAATTTTTCAAATCAATAAATGTCAAAGATATTTCAATTTTTTCAAAAGTTTTGATAAAGTCACGAATGTCGTGGCGAAACGTCAACTTTTTAATAAAATCGAGTTTTTTAAGATTCAACAAGCCTGTTATTATATTATATATATATATATATATATATATATATATATATTTATATTATTATATATATATATATATATATATATATATATATATATATATATATATTAGTGGTTTATTTCCTGACCTGTTATGTTTTATTCAATATGCGATCTTCTTGCATACTCTGCAACTCACAGTTAAACCAGTGAATTATAATAACGTTAAATGCTTCGTTGCTATAGTCAATCCATATATGTATTTGTGAAACCATTTGTTTGTATTTTAGATATTAAATTTTGAATTGAAGATGGCTAAACGCCGAAGCGCTTAAAGAAGTTTCTCTTTATTGAAACCTAGAGAAAAACTCTCTTCAACATTGTAAGTGACCTACCCACAAGAAAATTGAATATATATATCGCTCATTGAATGCAGAACTAGCCTATCTCCATTTTTGTCGAATTTGCGATTATAATACTATCTAATATAAA